>JAQGAS010000616.1:0-40781 GCA_034686365.1 Pachymerium ferrugineum | reverse complement strand
ACGTTTTTGTATCATATTGTATATAGTGTATTAAATTATCAGTCTCCATTCAACCTTCGACTAGTTTAGTTGCAACACTCGGATCGGAGATGTGAGACAATGGCCGAGCGTGCTACGGGGTTCACAAAATGAGTTTATTGACGTAGCCAGTCACATGACTTGAAGGGCGGAGCCTCCGTTGCTGTGTCAATGTAATATATGATGTTGCAGGCTAAAGCTGTCATAAATGCATCCATGACGTCTATGCGGGGGAAATGTGCGCAAGAAATATCCAAAATCAAAAAAGGAGGGAAAGGATAACTTCGCCTCGAATATACACGAATGTTTAAAACTTGATTTCATAAGTTGAAAAATTTTGCTGCGTCAGTTTTTAAAGTTGCTTTAGTAAATGTGCCTATATTTTTATATTACATGTTACAAGAAATCGTAGGTAAATACGCCCAAATCCAAAAAAAAAAAATTGCTTTTTTTTAAAAAATGCTTGAAATTATTTCCACAAATAATCTTGTATAGGAAAAATAAGTTATATTAGTGTATAGACTTAAAAATATTTTATTGTGTTATAACAAAACATGGTTCAAGAAATTCATCAGCACAATATAAAAATTCATTCACCGACGTTAGTCATAGTAAAAACAGGTACAAAGTGTATATGGTACAAAAGATTTAAAACCTTAGTTTTAAAATGTCATATAATTTTCACAGTCCTCAAAGAGCATCATGAACTCGTCTTCAGACATAACTTCTATATATAAGTCATCTGCATTGTCAATCATATACTGCAATTGCCGAGTGGATATGTCGTTTTCCTCATCGTTGGAGTTATTGTATTCGTTTTCACTAAAACCATGCAGTTTGGGTTGTTGATCGTTATAGTTTTGACAATATTCACACTCATCGTCATCATAACTGTCTTCGTCAGAAGTTATTTCTTCAACGTCATCATCTCCGATCATTTCATCAATCACCGTAATGATTTCATCTTCAGAAGTGACAACAACTGTAAAGACAAGATGAAATTATGAGTTATAATAGAAATTACACACTAGCTGTGAATACGTACCTTCTTCATAAAGTTTTATGTCAACAGACATTGTAATTAGACAATATTTTAAAAAATTGTGGTGTGCTCTTTGTCGCAGAGATGTCAGTAACGCTAGGGTTTATAAAAGGCGATACGGAAGCGGAAGTCGTTAGGTTTTAAAGGTATATTATTTTTTTTTTACAGTTGGTTTTTTTTTTACATAAAGGTTATAAGCATTGATTTTATTTCAAATTAATAGTTTAGTTTGCATACATTAGATAAACAACAATAAAAATAGATACGTACTATTTCTTTAGCGGATGATTACAGATCACATGATAGTGAAGTTGTGACGTCATAGCGTTAGTTGCACGGTTTCCGTACTCCCAACATATTCTAAAATCTCTGTGACTACGATAGCCGTAGCTAGATCGTGCCATCTGTTCGAAAAGTAAAAGAATTTTGACCGGTTTATATAGGGATTTTAAAAGTTATATTAATTTTATTTTGTAAAGACATAGATGACGAGTAGCAATGAACTCTTGCTATTTTTGATGTGAACAATAAACTGCATTACCACCCACTAGCCAACGAGACGTCAATAATGACATGATCTCAACCCTTATCAAATTGATGAGCTCTAAATTCCAAAGTAGTAATTGAAGGACTAGACATTTCATCAGAATTACATTTTTCTAAAGTAATTACTGAAATGAAAACGAGAGAGAATTCCTTTTTGAAATAAATAAAAGAATGCCTATCGCACAGTGGCGTAATAAATATCTCCTGGATGCCCCTAATTTAGCGCGTGTTGTTGGGTTGACAATTCAACAGTTGGCAAACATTGTATTCCAATTGCATTGTATTGTAGTTGAAAGATGAGGAACAAGAATACAGCTTAATGCTGCCATTTGAAATCTCATTGCAGTTTGAGATGTAATGATCCACCACGAGCTTTTTGGGTGAAAGTCCCAGCCAGAAAATGAAGGTGGTCTATTTTGAACAAAATCGTCCATTACACTCTTTACACGGGAGTACCTTTACTTTTTTTAGATTTTTAATTGTACACTTGTTAAATTGAATCTGTTTCAACAATTTCATCAGTTTTGGCTTTTAGTGGAGGCTAAAGAGAATTCCCATGCATCGTTTCCATTTTGCATATAACTCATCTTTTGTATCTACTATAAGCAACAATTCGATCGACGTGTGTATTTGATGTAAAATTTACACCAAGCCTTTGCAAGAACTTCGCAAACCGAGATGAACAAGCTCAATTAGAAAATTTAAGGAAAACACTAGAGCAAGGAAATCTGGAATGATAACAGCAATTTCAGAGCATGTATTAAATTTAATTAATCAGGTAATTTTGATTACCCGACGGATATAATTTCGAAAAATATATTTCGTCTTTAAATTGTACAATTTTTTAGCTCATGTTACAGCTATTGTAGTTATTTTGAGCTTCTATTTTATATTTACTGATTATTTCGTAAAGCACAAAATAAAAACAAATTGACAAATTTAAATTCTTTTACTTGATAATTTTTCGGACAAAAAAGTACATACAGAAAATTACAAATTTCAAAACCGAATAGAAAATAACAGAAAATCAACGAGGAGCCAAAAGACCACTTCCTCCTCCAGACTTCTTCTCCAACGAACCACCATCAGTCACCCCATCCAAATCAGCATCCGCATTCACCGTAGAATTAGCAAACGATGAATCAGTTCCAGCAGTTCTCTGGTCCGATCCCAACTGTGTCATACAGCGTTCTCTAATCATTAAAATTCTCGAATTCAAATCCCCTACAAGCGCTCGCAAATCTTGAGTCGGGGTAGAAAACATGTCCCCATCTCCACCTTCAGCCGGATTCGACACCGCCACTTCAGGCGGCGAATTTTGATGATGACGCGACCTGCTCCTAGGTGATCTCGGGTAGCTTCTGCGATCAGACGACATATCATCGTCTCGGCGAGTTGGCGACCGGCCCCGAGTTGCAGCTGCATTTCCCTCGGACCACGAAGCTTTCACTTGATTACTGGGAGTAACAGGAGCAGCCCACGAACTAAACCCTTGCGCAAAATTTCTGTTTTGATTAGTCAAGTCATTCCAAAGAGCTTCCTGTTGGCCTTTGCATTGCTGCATGACCCGTTCAGCTTCAGCTAACACATCAGCTAATCGTTGACTCAAATTCTGTGGCGGAGATGAACGAAGTAAGTCATCCTTTTGCGAATCTGGTTTGTAATTAAATTGCGGGGATGCTTCATTACTTTGTGGATGGTTTTTATCTCCGCCATCCTCCACGTTTTTTGGCGTTGCTGACTGTTGCTGTTGTCTTAACTGTTGAATTATAAACTCAATTCTTTTTTGCCCTTGTGGCAATGACTCCAGTTTCTGTTGCGAACCGCTTTCACTTGCTCTTGGCAGCGAACAAGAACTTGATTTTTCGCTCGCAGCTTGCGCCTGGTCTTGCGGTTGTTGCTGCAGAGTTTCCGAATAGGTGTGAGGTGAACCAAAAGTTGTTGGAGTTTGTGGTTGTGGTTGTGGCGTTGTTTCGCCTTGGCTTTTCCCATCTTCACTACTGGGAGACTCAGTTTTTCCCCCGCGTTGTCCCTGCGTGTCTTTTGGACTTTTGAAGCCATCATTCTGTGACCCTTGTGCATCGTTCATCTGTCCCTGTGATGGTTGTGGTGGCCATGCAGCTAATGGATTATATCCGACTGGTCTTGCTGGAATTGCTGAGGTCGTTCCGAAGCCTCTTAAGTTGTTTTGTTGGTAATACTGAGGAATTCCATTGGGTCCCTGAGATGGAAATACTGGCATCTGTTGTTGTCTTGGCATATTTGGCGGCATTTGTTGCGGTGGTGGTTGCATTTGTGGCATTTGTTGTTGCTGCGTTGGATACGGATAATAATCTCTTTTCGGTTGCATGTTAGGAGGCATATTGGAAGACATATTTGGAGGAGGAAACGGTGTTGTATGCTCACGAGGCATTGGTTGTTGTTGCTGCGGTCGAGGAATGTACTGACAACTTGCAGGATGAGTCTGAAATGAAACAAATTAAAAAAAATTCGATTGCCAAATATCCAATTAAAAAGATTACTTGAAAAGTATCAGGAGTTGGTTGCATCATCCGCGGTTGCATCTCTGGCCTTCTTGGAGCTTGCATTCCTTGGTTGGGCGCCATAGGCATTGGATAGTTTCCCATCATATCAGGAGGCATTGGTCGGGGTGGTGTTGAGTAATTCATTGGGTACGAGTTATTTGGCATCCGGGGTTGCATCATTTCCGGGCGACTCATGTCTTGATATGCTTCAGGGCCTCTCATTTTCTGTGGTGGATATTGAGATGGATATTGAGATGAATAATTTCCAGGGCCATGTTGTGGAAGTCTTCGGTCATTCCTCTGTTGCATGTGCTGCAAGTAAGCTCCATATCTTGTGTTTTGTTCATGATTTGCTTGCCCTCTGCCATAAGGCTTTTGTTGAAACCATGGATGATTTTGATGCATTTGGTGGCCCGGTTGTCTGTTGGGTTGATTTTTTTGTTGTTCTTGATACCGCTTGAGTAATTGTTGTTGTGCTTGGAAATGCAATTTTTGTCTTTGGGCAGGTGCCAAAGCGGCATAACTAGGAGACTTTTCCATTTGTTCCAACTGCATTTGCCATTGCTGCATCACTTCAGGCGGCAATGCAACTTTTTGCTGCTGCCATTGCTTCACAACAGCCTCATCATCGGGGTCGCTACCTCCCTGTATTTTGACAACATTATCGAAATCTTTTGGATCTAACTCTGTGTTTTCTATGGTTAATTCAGGGGTTTTGCTCTTCGTATCAACTTTAACGTCTCCTTCAGGTGGCGGTGGAGGTGGCGGCGGCGGCGGCATAGGAGACCGCAAGGGAGTTTTCATTGGTGAATCGTCACGAGATTTAGAATCGCCTTCTTCAGCAACCGCATTTCCTTTCCCTTCGGTTGTAGGAATTTTTTTTTCTTCACCAGCTGTATTAGGGTAATCACAATCAGATGTTGTAGTTTTTGCATTGACTGACGATGATGAATTTGCCCTTGGAGTTCCACAAGTTTGTGGAGGTGGATAACTAGCAGCCTTAGGAGACGGTGACCGCGGATTGCCACTGCAAGATCTCGGTGATGGATAAGTCATATCAGGTGATGGGGACTTAGGAGGGGGAGCGGCTGCGTTTTTTGGGTAACTTATTTCCCCTTCATGTCCACTATCATCCTCAGGTGGTGTCTGCAATCCACTTTGTGTACAAGACTGATCCTTGCAATACACATCATCGGATCTTCCGAACTCAAAACCAACTGATCCAGGCCTTTCGTCATTCATCATTTTACCTTGTGGGCCCCTAAATCTCTGCTTGTTTGCCTTTGACCCCCAATCAGGTTGATGATGTTGCGGTTGTTGTCCAGCAACAATTCTTCTAGGGGATGGCGTCGGATAAGCAGCTGATGCCATCTCTTCTGCACCAACTGTTGGATCCATCCAATTAGAGCCCAATCTTTGAGGAGGTACCATTGGTTGCATGCCTTGCATGCCTTGCATTCCTTGCATGCCAGGCATCCCCTGCATAGTGTGTAGTCCTTGCATTGCTTGCATATTTGGCATCCCCTGCATGTTTTGCATCCCCTGCATGTTTTGCATCCCCTGCATGTTTTGCATTCCCTGCATGTTTGGCATTCCCTGCATGTTTGGCATTCCTTGCATGTTTGGCATTCCTTGCATGTTTGGCATTGCTTGCATGTTCTGCATTGCTTGCATGTTCTGCATTCCCTGCATGGCTTGCATGTTTTGCATGCCTTGCATTCCCGGCATGCCCTGCATTCCTTGCATGGCCTGTATAGCTTGTGGATTCCAATTATCAAATTGTCCATCATCAGTAACAGCCCAATCATTCGGTTGATAATCAGAGTGGTAACACATCATAGCATCACTCGGCATACTCATATTACTCATACCCATTCCATCTTGTATCATAGGTGGTGGAGATCCTGGAATAATATTAGTTGACATCCATATTCGACTAGACTCTGGTCCACCAGATGGAGAGACCGCTTGCTCGTTTCTTGCCCGCTGGGTCATTAATTTCTGCCGGCAAATGTCAGCAACTTGTTTCCATTGATCAGCAGCATCACATGCAGCGGGCGGTAAACAGTTTTTTGTTGTGTAATTGCCTTGTCCAGGGCCACTCCCATCGGATTGACCTCCCTCTCCGTACATTCCGTAGCCTCTACCCATTCTGGCATTATCGTCTCCAGCTGGCCTGTCACTATATTGTCCATACCCTCTACCCATCATTGGTGGAGGATTGTCATCAGGATTTCCGTAATTGCCTCTTCCTCCCATCATATTTGTGTCGTCTGGTGATCGCCTTTCATTGTACTGGCCATAATTATTTCTCTGCCCTGTCATTGGAGGCACGTTTTCATCTGGAGGAAGAAACTGTCCATAGTTAGGTCTTCCCATTTGTGAGGGCATTGAAGGGGGTGCACGACTATCATCACTGGAAGTTCGTTCATTGTATTGCCTTTGTGGTGGTCCTCTAGGCGGAACAGCAGAGTCAGATGCAGACGTCTGTGTTTTATAGGATGGGTTTGGTCGGGGTCTTTGAGGTCCAACTTTTAGTTTAGGCGGTACCATCGTACAAGGTCCTTCGGGACTGGACGGCGGTGTTGCACTGCGTCGTTCGTCAGGTCTTCGTGGTGAAGCTTGTTTTTCCATGATTGGTTTAGGATTTCGTGGCGTTTGTTCCGTGGGTTCTTCCGGCTCTGGCGATGAGGGAGGTGTTCCAAACGCCATGCATGCTCCCATTAATTTAGCAGCAGCCACTTTGTCGTCAAAGTTTGGTAAAGGAGGTTGAGCGGGGATCATGGATGTTCCACGATCGTCGCTCATACCTCCGACTTCGTCGAAAAGGAAGTCGAGTACGGAACTGTCCAAAGTAAACGAACATTGTACTGGTTGACTCATGGCGCTTGTTTCATTAGCTGATGGCACGCAATTGTGATTCGGTTGCGTTTCACGTTAATTAAATCTTAGAAAGGAATTTTGAAACGGTTTTAAATAAATATGAAAAATGTCACCCACATTTTTTGCAGTTCCATCTTGCGATGCAGCAACAATCGCCTCGTGTGTTAATAAAGAGCGCGTTTTTATAAGTTCTATGTTCTCATGACAACTTTTGGGTTTGTTTGTTTTATCGTAATTGTCCAGGCATTAACAATATTAAAGAATTGACATACAGTCAAGTTCAAGATGGTGGTAAGTGAATAGTAATCTGAGGCAATATTGCAGGATTTAAATGTATAAAATGTACATTTAATTAATACTAAATGTTTTTTTTATTCAGAAAGAACATCCCAAGCCCTATATGAAGGTAAAATGATTGTAGAAACAAACTATTGAAATTCTCTTTTATAAAATCTAGGATGTAAATATGTTTTTCTTTATATACAATCATCTTGTGTCTTTAATTCCTTAAATTTAAAGGTACACTTCTTGATATTTAAGAAAAATAGAGAATTGTTCAAAAAGTGGATGAAAGACACAGCAGGTGAATATAAATCTAGATGTCTAATATTGTCACACTTTGTATGTTGTAAATTTTTCTCAATGAGCTTAGTAAATAAACAACGTTAATGAAATTGTAAAATGTTTATTACATTTCTTTACTCAAGTTTACCTAGGTTCCCTAGGTAGTGCTATTGATTATTCTGATTTTGTTTTTCGGTTTTTTTTAGTAATAACCATGCAGACGGCGGCCTTTTTGCGTGATGTGCTATATTATGTGGAATAACAATATCCCAGATTGGTCCAAATTTCCGAAATTGCCAAGCACCAAACTTAAGAAAATTGCGTGAGGAACAAAAACGTATAATGATGCTCTTGTTACAAATTATGACTCAATGGGAAGGGAGGAATGCCGTAAATGTACCCATTTTTCAACTCCTGACACAAGTTGGGTTTAATAGACTGCAATCGTGTAATTACGTACCACGCGGAGCTTTGTTGGACGTTTTTCTATCTACTTTTTATATCTTTTGAGGCACAAACTTAACTATTTGGTATTTGGTGTTGTACCACTCTCGGACGCCCAGAAACCGAAATTTGCATCTTTATGATCAATTACGTGATCTTGTAAATTACTGAGTTCTGAGTAATCAACAAACTAAATCACCTTTCCTGCCAAATACGGTAGCCTCTAGGAACCGTATCATCAATTCGTGAAACTCTGTAATAGAAGATATGGAAGTAGTCATTTCCGATTGCTCATCAGGAGAGCCACCGACTCCTACAAAGGCAAGTATTTTTAAACTACTGGTAGTTTAGGCGCCATTATTGTAGCCAGTAATATATTATAAGAGTGCCAAAATTTGGCAGTACTAACAATAATCCATTCCTAACAGAATTTCGAGCCTATGCGCACCCAATTTTGGGACGCTTGCCTGTTAGGTCTGGGGATGTTCTTTACACCTTTAGCTCTCCACTCTTCAATTTTGGGGGAATTAAGTGTTCGTGCCAAAGTGTGCTTCGAATCACGAGTGTTTCTACCTAAGATGAAAAAAATTTTCAGTCTAATTTTCTATAGCACCAAAAGGAAAGATTCGTAATGAATCTTTCATGCAGTAGCGCCGCATCTTACGCATTCAAGATCGGCCAGGTTGGAAATTAGTTGTGTTCGGCATTGAATTTCCAACGTGATCTTGTCTGTACAGAGTTTAGAACTAAGAGAAGAAAGACAACGGTTAAAAAATCCTGTTCGAAATCCATCTACAGGTTCACAACAGTTGGTAAATATAACAGAAGAAATTAGACGATTAGAAATCGAAAAAGACAACGATCAAGAGAAAGAAGTTATAGTGACCCGATAAAGAAGTTGAATTAAGTGCGGGAAAAACATTTAGCATCTCCATCCCCTTTGAAGATCAAAACACCTGACAGGATGGCGGAAACGATGAACATTATCAACTGTTTTGTCAGCAATTGGCAGGCTTGAACGAGTCTTTATATGAATTCTACTCTGCAGCAAATCCGGAGGATTTATAGAAAACATATAATAGCTGCAATGTTATTTATTTAGAAGAGAAGCATAAGTTCGAAAAGGTTAAAAATGTTTTGACTTTAACTCGGAGGGTGGACAACAGGGCTCACCCCTATAAAGGTATGTTTTAAAACTGTTTAATTTGATTTTATACAACTAGCTTATTCATAGTAAACAACTTGAGATTATGTGAAACACACACTACAATGTACTGCGATTTTAACAATATTTATTGTGAAAATCACAGTAAATGTTATTGCACACGGCCTTATTGGACTGAAGCGAGATATTGCATTAACAGAGGTAGTTTAATTTTGCATTGTCCGTCTGCAATGTACATCTACAATGTTTTTGTTTCAGCAATTCATCATTAGCAATCTACAACAGGGACAACAGGGTTTTAGAAGGCTCGATTCAAGTTGGTGAAGATTTAAGCAAGAGCAGAACAAATGGATTTGAACACAACCGGAACACATCTACTCTTATATCATTAAGGTACTGTGCATTGATTATAAAAGGTCTATCCATAAAAATTCTTCTGTTCTGTCTTTGTGTGTGACAGTGTTTGCCATTTAGGTGTGAAGTCAAGGTTATTTCCTCGGCCCCGTGCCTTATGCAGACCGTGCCTTATGCAGACCGTGTCCTGGCATACCGTGGGAGATCCTTAACTGGGGAATAAATTTAAAAGTTCAAACAGATTGTTAGTCTAGTTTTGAAAATTATTGTAAATATAATGCAGTGAGCTGTTTCTTTCATTGCGCGGTTTCGTTTTTATGACCTTTTTAGACCCTCGGCCAAAGTTTCGTCGTGCACTGTATATAAATACCTCCCTATATCAAATTAAGCATTCCAATCCAGTTTAGAATCAGAAATGATAGTTTTGTTGTACATAATTATAATGTTCGTTTTCGGTGCCGATGGGAATTGCCGCAGAGTAAGCGGCCCATTTAATATGTCAACACTGCGGGCTAGACTAACAAACAAAACGCTAAACTTCTTCGCGAATACAACCAAGAGAGAAGAGATTTTTGTCGTAAGTATATACCCATTTTACAGTGTCCCTTTAACGCCTTAAAACGTAACTTTCACCAGGTTGTTTCAAAAATAAGGACAGTTATTCGGATCCATCATTTCTTGATTCAACCTGTTCCCAAAGATTAACTTCAGGCCCGCCCATTACGGGCCCCTTCATTCATAGTGGTATATTTCCCACTACTTGCATAGAAGAAAAATGCCTGAGACAAAAAACAATTTGTCGTAACATGTCCGTACATAATTTGCAATCACGAAACGAAATTCGTGTGGGCTCTGAGAATCGTGCCCACCAATCTTTGTATTTGCAATCCAAAATGTTCTGAATAGTGATTTAAGATTTAACCATGTAATAAAAATAAAATAGCCTAGTTTTTCCGCATGTATTTTGTCGTTTATCTGTGCAAATTTCCTTGGTCCCGTGCCTTATGCAGACCTTTTTTTTTTGGTTGTGTGGCCATTGTTATTTACGTTTGAACTCTCACTCACATTCTATCACAAAATACAAACCAAGTGGAACTAACTTTGGACATTAAGCAAAATGTTTAGTAAAAAAAAAAAAATAATAAAATAAAAATTTTAATACATTAGCCAGCATCGTGTCCTGTCATACCGTGGGAGATCCTTTAACTGGGGAATAAATTTGCTATTAAGGAAAACTCTATTGATGTTATGAAACTTAAATGGCAATTGACAGATCAACAAAGAAAGTTTGATCAACTGGAGACAAGTAAATGGTTTATGTACTCTTGAACATAAAGTTCAAACAGACTGTTAGTCTAGTTTTGAAAATTATTGTAAATATAATTGAGCCCTCCCTGTGTCTATATTATAAAATTCCTCCGCTGCACATCCTTCACAGAGTTTACTACAGCTAGGCCTACAGTAGGCTCTGCAGGTGCAGTTTGAGGGCAGTCTCTTTGACTGTGGGATTTGGGGATAGCTTAGCTGACTTCTTCTAGGCAATTGAAAATTCATAAATAATGCTAAGGCCACACGAAATAGAAACTGTTCTTCTATGGTTTCAGCCCGTGCACGAGCGTCGATGGCGCCGCTTTCATTTCCGAGGGATAGTTTTTCTATTGCAATTGTACTGAGGTGAGTATAACAATTTTCAAAACATTTGACCTTAAAGTTTTAAGCTTTGATTTTTTGATTTCACAATTCATGTTGACACAAATTTCTCTTCATTGTGCCATTTCCCATCCCATGTTAAATCCTCAGTGAATCAGGCCAGAGACCACCAAGAATTCTCTCCGTTCCGGGCGCTCATGGCATTCTTAGCTGAAGGCAGTCAGCTAGATAAAAACTTTAATCAATTTTTTTCGACAGTAAGTACAATAAATTATACTGGTTATTCTTAAAATTTTTAAACTTTTCTTATAATTTCAGAAGTTATAGCTCGTGAGACATTAAATTGCAGAGAAAGATGGCAGATATGAGAATTATTTGCAGCGTGAAGGGGTGCGACTATTCAACTGATAACATGGTGGACTATTTTTTTTTTTTAGGGGAAGCTGCTTAAACAAATCACTCTAACAACAAGAGAGTGGGAAAAGTTTGCGACGATACAAGGATCAATTCAGAAAAGTATTGATGAGGTGAGACTATCTGTTGAACGCGCCAGGCATGGCGAAATCGAAAGGGAGATAGAGGCCTTGGAGGAGGAGGCGCATGAATCTGCCAGAAGGGAATACGTAAAGAAGTAGTCAGATCCCATGCAACCAGAAGAAGAAGAAGAAGAAGAGGCTGTAGATGAGAACGAGGTCATAGAGTGCTGGAGCGACAGCGATGTGGAAATCAACGACAATTTTCTCACTCCCAACTGTTTTCTCATCTTTTTCAGTTTCATAGCAGTTGTTGTAATTGCTGTTGCAGATGGAGGTTAAATTTTCTTAGAAAATAATTGATTGTGATTTGTGTTTGAGAATAATATTTAAAACAGTTTGTTCTAAAATATTTATTTTTTAGAGACATTGTAGAATTTTTTTAATTCCTTGAACATCCAAAGTATAACCTGTCCAATTAATTTTATCATTTGTCTTATGAAAAATAATTTAATTTTAAAATAATTTTTTAATTAGATAAAATTAAAATAAGATGTAGAATAAATTAAAAAAATAACGTAATGTAATTGGTCTAATTATTACAAATTAAAAATTATTGAAACTATAATAAATGTGAGGCACATATAAATGCATGTTATTTATTTCTTACAAAATAACACCACACGTTCAATGAAAGGCAGAGAGGGCAGGAGCAACTGTCGCTTATTTAATCAGTGTGCTTGGTGAAGAAATTCAACCAAAAACATGGAATAACTGGACAAATTACCAGATAATGGATGGCCTGACTGTTATAATGCAGGCAAAATAACAGATAGAAAATCGATTCCTAGCAAAATCGCCAGGTCCCAAAAAATGTTTTTAATAAGAAAAGGAAATTGAGTAAAAACATAAGTCTTCCTGACTGGATGAAAAAAGAAAAATATAGAAACACAATCTGGAAAAAATATTTCTCCAAGCAGGAGGAAAAAATCCTGATAATAATAAAGTATTATTATTTGTGCACTTGGAATCGGATGTGTTGTTGATTTTAATTAGGTATAACATAATCGAACCAGATGACCCAAAAAATGTTTTTAATAAGAAAAGGAAATTGAGTAAAAACATAAAAAAACTTCGTTTCACACTTGCATGTGGTTATTTTATAGAAGAAAGAATAAGAAGTCAATTTTTGGATAAGAGGCATTCTGATGATCAGATTCATTCCACAATTACACAATTGTGGAATGAACGAAATCTTGACCAAAATAGTTCTGAAGTAAATTTAACTAATGATATTTTAAACCTTGGTTCAATCAATTTTATAAATTTAAGAAACACTTTAAACAAACATTCTGAATTTAAACGTTCAATTAAATTTTCCAGTAATAAGAAGTTGTAGAAGTTGTTTGCCTATACATATCATACAGTAATTAGAAGTTGTATTATTGTCACATAAAAAAAAAATTGACACCATAACTAACAGCATGTTAGTTAGCTGTCTCTGGTTTCCTGAAAAGGATATTAATTTAATGATTTATAATAGTAATAATCCTAAAAATCTCTATAAAGTGGAGAAGTTCTTTATGTTTTGGTGCGGAACTTAAAGCTGTTTTATAGTTAATAACAATACTACCAACTAAGGACCAATTAATGCACTTTGAAAATTCTACAGCTGCTTCACATAAATTGTCAATAAATTGTCATTACAACAAATAATTTGGTAAAGGTAAAAGAGGCAGCATATTTATGTCAAATAAAGATTTAGTTCCAACAACCAAATCCTGATTTATTTATTTGGTTGTAACAACTAGATGATAGTATATTACCTTCTTCAAATTATGAAGAAGTAATACACTAGAGCATCAGAACCCGCATTAGGAGTGGTAGCACAACAATTAATAGACATATTAGAAGCAGATTTTACAGGTTTTTCAGAACCAAGCTCAGCTAATAACATTGCATCCAGTACTAATAGCGCAGAACCACACCCCTCCTTACTTATTAACCAGCTGGGTGATTGGAATATTAATTTTGATTCGAACTTAGATATCGTTGAAGATGTAGGAATATTGTTGGGTTACTGTCTGAATCCTCAGAATACCTTAACCACACTGGATACTGCAAGAACGGGCCTAACAGTCCCATTTTCCCATAGGTACATTACGTGACGAAGAAACTGTAGAAAAGAATCGCCTCAACTCGTGGTGCTTTTCACGTTTTAGAGTTACCCGCAGTAAACTACAAACAGCCGTGGCACTTTATCCTGGGGAACACCATTTTTTTTATGTCGTTTTTCTTTGGGATTTTAAATAGAACTAACTTTCAAATAAAAAGAATTTTTATTTTAATCATCAAAATGTCGCCATCAAAACGCCAGAGACCACCAAGAATTCTCTCCGTTCCGGGCGCTTTTCTTACGGCACTTTCATGACCCTCATCGCGTTCTTAGCTGAAGGCAGTCAGCTAGATAAAAACTTTAATCAATTTTTTCTTTTTTTTTTTAGGGGAAGTTGCTTAAACAAATCACTCTAACAACAAGAGAGTGGGATAAGTTTGCGACGATACAAGGATCAATTCAGAAAAGTAAAAATCACTGTAACAACAAGAGAGTGGGAAAAGTTTGTCACGATACAAGGATCAATTCAGAAAAGTATTGATGAGGTGAGACGATCATTATTAGTATTATAATTTTTTATTATAATTTTTTATCTTATTTTTTTGTTAAAAACATATATCTTAAAAAAGTTAATGAAATATAATTCATTCATTATTAGGTTCATAAAAAAATGTGAAATGTTTATTTTTCTTCTAATCTTATGAAATTAATAGTTGCTTTCTATCTAATGTATTCAAATTGAAACAAAAAAAGTATAATATCAGAAAATAATAATGAAATTGTATATATGTGTATGTGTGTAATTGTATGTGTGTATTACTTCTTATTCTAATCAGATTTCATTTCAGTTCAATTTTTAGCCATGATAATTTAATAACGATCTGTTGAACGCCAGGCAGGGCGAAATCGAAAGGGAGACAGAGGCCTTGGAGGAGGAGGCGCATGAATCTGCCAGAAGGGAATACGTAAAGAAGAAGTCAGATCCTATGCAACCAGAAGAAGGCGGCGATGAGAACGAGATCATAGAGTGCGGGAGCGACAGCGATGTAGAAATCAACGACAATTTTCTTACTCCAACTGTTTGCTCAGCTTTTTCTTTTTTTTCGCAGTTGTAATTAGTGTTTATGTCATTTGGGTGAAAACCTGGTAATGACATGGTGGGTTGAAAAGAAATGACTGTACATCCTAGTTACTGCTGTTTTTTACTTCTTATGTCGTTTGTGTGACCTGGCTGCACAATCTCATTTATTTATTTTGTTTTTCAGAAAACCATTAAAAAAATTATATAAAACAAGAAAATATGAAGATGGTGCCTTATCATTTGAAGCAACTAGAAAGCTACTGAAGTATTGTTCCATTGAACAAGTAGCTGAATCTCTTTTAGAAAAAGAACTGCTCCTATCAAATGGAGAAATTGGATTTGTTATTGTAAGTTCTTGTTTTTAAAGATGTTTTCCAATAATTTTTTTCATTATATAACAATAATTTTATCTAGCTAAACCTAAGTAAAATGTCTCCCTGAATTTTTACAACAAAGGATTCAGCCATCCCACACCTTTTGAATGACCAACATGCCCGTGGATGAGTGAATTGGAGATTACCACCTACATGATGAAGAGAATATCTACCAGCAACTCCATGCAGCAAGAATAAAACCTGAAATTTGCAAGTATTCTAGTAATAAGTGAAAATTTAAGAAATGAAAAAGTGCCACACCCAAAAAGGAATTTAAGCCTAATTGATGAAAAGAGTTAAGTGTTTAGATTTTGGAAAGGTGTGCGTTTCACGGTTGAGACGTAAATTTCCAACAATGCTTCCAACAGATGCTTAAGTCTGGGAGTGAGTCGCTTAGGAGACATTCTAGATATACAATGTGAGGCAACTAGAAAGCTACTGAAGTATTGTTCCATTGAACAAGTAGCTGAATCTCTTTTAGAAAAAGAACTGCTCCTATCAAATGGAGAAATTGGATTTGTTATTGTAAGTTCTTGTTTTTAAAGATGTTTTCCAATAATTTTTTTCATTATATAACAATAATTTTATCTAGCTTAAAGTGCCTCCAGACGTTCAACAGAATTATTCAAATAAGATTGATAGGACTTTTTTAAATTGGAAGTTTGATGAGGTTTTTCTGCAAACATTTAAAGAAAAGCCTCATTATTACTTCCAAGGAGTGACGAAAATTTCAAACTCTCCATTCAAGAGCGAGAAGAGAATCTCAGTAGGTGAACTGCTGAATGGAAATATAAGGTAAAAGTTTTTTTTAAAAAAATTAGAATTAATAAAAAGCCATAGTTGTAATTGCTGCTACAGATGAAATAGAAGAACGAAGTAGCAAAAATTTGAATGCTTGGCGTTCTATTAAAGATTTACACCTCCGCCACCGGTCACTCAGGTAATATACCAATCGATTTTAACTCTTCCTCCTCTCTCTCCCAAAACCTCCAAATACTAAAAACTTCCAAATGCCAATTTATTCAAAAAATCTAAGTTCTAATCAAAACAAAAAATTTATGAAAACGTAATTAATCAAAAAAAATCCAATTACCCAAAAAAACAAAAAAAATCACTTAAAACAAAAGCCTATATAAATCTCAACCCCCCATTTTTTTTTGTTTTTTTTTCTACAATTTACATCTACACATTTGCAGGTCGCACCTCGCCGTCCGCGGCGGGGTATCTCGTATTGCTGCACCGCACTGCTCGCGGTAACACAGTGTGGTATGTTTGTCATAGCCCTGCTGTCGTACCTAGGAGTGGGCCTGCCCCTCATAGTGTCCCTCGTCACAACGACACCAAACTCCAGACGGTAAAAAAGAAATAATAATAATCCCCTAACCCAAACCTCAAGAACTACAATAACTCTACAAAATTTATAAATATTTTCTTTTTTACAGTCTTGTACACTGGAGGCTGGAGGCCACAGAGAAACAGTATAACACCTACTAGCGAAAATGGGGACTATTTTGTGACGAGCGGAATGAAGATCCTTTTCATCAGACTCCGGAGAATGTAGCAGAATTTTTGACGACTCTCTTCATAAAGGTATACCCTTACAGCGCGATAATCTCAGCAAAGTCTGCACTGCTGGCTTTAAAGTTTAAGAGAATTTTTTTTTTTTCTTAGGATTGTCCAGTGGGCACAACAGACTTTGGACTTTGGCATGCTAGTCAAGGGTCATCGGTGATTACGGGGCCTTACTCATAACAACAGGAACTAATTGACTTAACCGTACCTATATTTATTTTATTTTGTAATAGAAAAATAGATTTACTGATGGGCTAACATTTCAAGAACATCAATTTACCCCTTGAAAAATTAATGAAATACACAAACACTTATCAACGCGAGGATTGTATTTCATCAGAGAAATGCATTGATGGAGACTAATGATCAAATGATGTAAGTATAAATTTATTTCATTTTAATTCATTTTTCAGAACATTGAAAAAGTACTTTCAAATATATCAGCACTAGAAGCAAGCAGAAATGCCAAAGCAGCTTGTTGAAAGAGCGAAAGCTCTTTGTAAAAAAATTTTTTGCGAAGAGCTTTTTAGAAATAAAAGCTGGTCAGCAGTTATGACACTAAAACGCAAAATGAAATCCAAATTCACTACAGAAAAATAAGTAAGTACTAAATCATTTCATCTCTAGTGTTATTTAGTGCATCTATAATCTAAAGCGCATTTCTGCGGTTTGCTGCGGATGATTTGCGGGAAGAATTTGTTGATCTTGTGAACCAAAGTATTTTTATTTACTCTAATTTGTAAGTTAGTTTTAGGGACGTTTTAATTATTATTTTTTTCCACAGAAATAAGAAGTTTACCAAGTAGAGCAGTGAGAAAACATGCATTTTCATATTACCAACAAATCTCCAAGAGTAATATATAATTTATAATTTTTTTAGATAAAACAAATCCCAATCTGTAAATTCCAAACCATTCGAAAATGATCATCACAGGAAAAAATGGAATATCCATATAGGTTCATGCACTGATGTCAGTAGAAGGATATTTAACTAGCCATGTAAGCATTCAAAATCAATGACAGTGCTAATCCTGGCAGAAGTGAAAGTACATGTACTGTATAAAATACCTCTCAGTTGATTTATAAAAAAAAACGAGACAAAAAAATCTCTAGTGTTACCTCGCAGCATTTTTTCAACTCTTACAAAAACATTATTGTATTTCTACATTATAATTGTAAGACAACAGTGGTAAAAAAAATATATTTTTCTACCCTACATACTTAAAAGTAAGTATGTATAACCCGACGACCCTCGGCACCATGGAGGCAGAAAACCCGACGACCCCCGGCACCATGGCAGTAGGCAACCCGACGACCTCCGGCACCATGGCAGCAGTTAATATGGATCGGGATCGGGCCGACCCCAGGGGGAACATCACCGTTGTGAAACAAGCAAAGGCTGCTCTGGCCGAATGTCACAATAGTAAATGAAGCGGTGCGTTTAGAATGCACTTTTAAATAGTGCATTGAAATCACACAAATAACAAAACGTCGTTTGATATTTGTCGTTTAATGAGGCTATACCAGAGCCTACGGCTACCAAATATTTCATTGCCACAGTAGTCTTTGTATCAACATTAAGATTCATCACAAAGGAGAAAAACTTTTCAAGTGCCATGATACTTGGAATTTGAGTGAATTTTGAGAAAATTAAGAATGTTAAAACTGCAGCTACACCTTCTATAGCGAGTCCAAGGAGAATAGGTAGGAAAATTTGATTGAATCCAAGACCAGGTGAACTTAGAATTAATAAACAAAATTGTTCTCCCTCATCTCTGCATTATGTAACCAACTTATTAGATTCTCTCAAACTGAGGATTTTTGAAGATGTGTGCATTGGCTTATCTTGATTATTATTTGACGAAGAAATTTAAAAGAAAGGACGCGATGGATGCGGCAGAATATGATGATCCTGTTGACAGCGATAACGATAACCTCCCAGCACAAGATTGGCTATATTCCAATGAATATAGTCGTTACACGATTGACACTCTAAACCATCAGATTGCAACTATAATACCCTTTCATAAAATATTTTAAAAAATTACTTTATATCTAAAAATAAAAGAATAATTTTCACTCACATTACTAAGTGTTGCGATTATTGAAAGATTTTTACCAGATTCAGTATGTTGCATTTCTTTTACAATATTGATAGTATCACTGCTGTTATATTATATTAACGTCTTATGATGGACAACGCCCAGAACATTTACAACAAGTCCCACGTTCACATGTCGGTCAGCATCCATCACACCTATCCGAAAATCCACAACAGCCAACACCGAGTAGTCAATTTATTCCTCAACAACAGTCAACAAACCAATCGCACGGTGGTTTTTGTACAAATGATGATGACTGCAGTTTAAGCCATTCGATATGTGTTTTGGCTATAAAAAAATGTAAATGTACCTATACTTTTTATTTTGATCAAGGGATCTGTCGTCCATACGGTAAGTTACTTTAACTCGAAAAATATTATATATTAAACATAATTTCTTTTTTTTTAGATGTCAGTCTTTTTATTGTCTGTAATACACAGAGGTAATACACAGAGGTAATACACAGAGGTAATTTAATTTGCTTTGTCCGTCTGTGAAATATCTAAAATTTTATTACAGTAATTCATCATTAGGAGAATCTTGTACAATCTTGTTTGGTACCCAATTCACAATGTATTGGAAGTACCGATGCTTACTCATTTGGTACAAGTGATGATTAATTTAAATTGACTACTCTTCTATTTCAGATTTATTCTCGTCATGGTACAAGTAGTAACACTTTGAATGTAAATGTATTGATGGCTATGCTAGACATGGTGAAACATGTGTTCAAGGTAGAATTTAATTTATTAATTTTATACTTTATTACATTTCATATTTTATTTTTTTAATCTTACAGAAAGATTCTTGTATGGTTTTTGCGGAAAAAACAACGAATGTGAACCAGGATTGGTTTGTAATCGAAGTGTTTCGCAATGTGTGTGCCCTAAGGGTTATAAAGGGCAACCTGGTTCTAATAAATGCGAACCTGTTTAAGATTTTATTATGATGCATAGCGTTGCATTTTCTCTTTTTTTGAGCCAAATGAATTAAATGCTGATTCCAATTTTTATTTTCTAGGGGTATCCCCCATGCCCGCCAATCACCCCATTTTTAGACCCATCACCTACATATACCAAGATAGGTTATGCTTAGGCATACCCATGGTGCATCCCCCAATTTTTTGACCCATCATCACGTACACAAACACATGTGGCATGTGAGGTCACTCAGAAGCAAGAAAGACAAGCGGTCGAATGAGAAGAAGACACTGGTGGAAACGGATGTCGGCAGACATCGTGGAAGTGATAAGAAATTGCGACCAATGTTAGATAGAGACTGTTAAGAATTATTTATATTCTCTTTGATTGTACAATCATTGTTTATTCGAAATGAGGTTTCGAGACGAATTCCATACCAGGCAATTTCCACCTGGATTATATCATACACTACTTTCCTTATTCTATTTCTAAAATATATTTTTAAAAAAACTATTAAATATGTGCTCGCTCTTAAATTTTACTTTTGAAAGATCTTAAAGATCTAGATTTCTCCAAAATTTAATGTAATATTCTAGTATAATAAAATGTTTATAAAGCAATAATTCCATTGTTACTTTTTTAATTATTTAATTATTACTAACCCCTTCCTAGCATTGGCCCGCCTAGCTTTTAGGTAGCTAAGCTTCCCCAGTAATACACTAAGTTAAATGTTATTCAACTTCTATGGGGAAATTCAATCAAAACCAGTGGTAGCATTTATACCACCTGGATTCTACCAACTGGATGACAGCAGTTCCGGTTTGTTCTATTGCCTGTTCGCCAGGTACTATTTATTCAACAGGGATTCTATGCCAATGATGAACAACTTTAGAAAAGAGACAAGCTCAATAACAGTCTTTATGAGGTAATTCTGTTTATGATCCTGCAAGAGGCCGAGGCTGCAGAATATCACATAAATTTTACAGACTGCAACTCTCGGCATGCAGGCTACAATAGCCAATGCCGAAAAAGAACAAACACGTTATGAGTCTCTCCTAAAAACACATGATGGGACTAATGCCCATTGCAAAAATCACCAATGTGTTTGTCAGCAAGGGTTTGCACGGTTCAGACAAACTTGTGTTCAAAGTGAGTACAATAATAAAAAATGGAAAGAGACTGTGTTCCATTCAAAAATAATAACAAAATATGCCCATTCGGTCCTTACAGTAATGGAAAATGTCAATTACTAACTATTCCTAATGTAAGTTTATTTATACCATTAGATTAGTTTTGACCTTTTTAAAACAATCTTTTCTTATGCTTCCTTCAAAGTCAAAACCTCGTAAAACAATGGTACGATCATAATATGCCAATTTTATGTTTGGAGGTGCTTACGTGTCAAGACAGATTTGGTGTTTTGACAACACCGAATAATGAGCCAAAATATAAGATTAAGAAATGTTACGTTGCGCTGATTAGACTTGACAACACCAATAAAACTCAGAATTTTAGTTTAATGCAGCATGGGGACAGCGGAGATGCTGCCTCTCCACTGCCAACACTCGTCTCTTTTATTCTAACAATGGTTTAAAAATTCAAATCGTATGAGAAATTACGGATGATCCACCAGCTTGAGAGTATTCTCAAGCTTTCTCAATTATACATATAGATTGTGAATTCTTACTGCAAACAAATAGCAAGACAACTTTCATTAGTTATGCTGCATGTCATCAGGAATTTGCAAAACGCAAGCAAAATGGATTAATCGTGAAAGTGCACCAAATCTTCACCCACTGGAAACCCCGCTATTAATGAGGACGAGGGGAAGCTCAATGTAAGTCTTCTTGCTACTAATTAGTGAAACACGAGGCAACACCTGAGAAAACCCCCAGCAGTCGCAAAGCTGCCGGCATACAGATTAACCCACAACGAAACCAAGCATCCACTGAGAGTTGATCATCCCGGGTTCCATATTAAAAATTATACGGGCGATGTCCAATTTATAGTTGTGTTAGAAGTGTTACGAATACAGAGGTGATTTTTCATCCACGTAACCCAATCCAAGTGCAATGATTGGTAGCGCCTCTGTATCACAGAAAAGAGGGATCCCTACTTGCTACATGAAGCTAATTCGGCACCAGGACAAAACCTGAATCCCTAAGCTGCTTCATGGAGTATATTCAGGATTCCCTCTAGATAAACACAAAATTACATTTAAACTTAATGGAAACAAATAGTAAATGCCCAAACGCCCGTAAATGTAAATAAATAGTAGATGTTCAAAAGCCCGGAGGGGCGAAAGTGTTCGCATAGTCAAAATTAACGCTTTGGTCGATGATGGTTTGGTACAATCCCTGTCCAGAGATTCGATCGTAGTATTCAGGATGTGAGTCGACATCTTTTCCAGCCAAACATAAAAAAAAGTCACGACCGGCAGTCATCAAACATCAATATTGACCAAGTCGATAAAATTTCAAAACCCAATGACAAAGAAAAATCTCCAGTTGCAAATCAAGTTAAATTTAAAACAAATAAGTTAAGAATTCAAACCCATCGGAATCAAAAAGTCAGGTTGGCCACATCCTAATGTTGATTTGTCTCAAAATGGCGGCCAAGTTGTTGTTTCTGATAGTGGTCAAGATGGCAGCTATATTGACCTTGGGTTTTAGATTCCATGATTGATGTTCATTTTCCTCTGTAAAATTTGGTCGTTTCCTCGCACCGACTTCGATCGACGCCGTAATACACATTCGAATAGTAAACCGTAGATCTTTCTGTGTAGTTTTCTGGCGTTCAGTCGTTAAATAAAGAGTTGAACCTACGCTGAACTTCGGTTTGAGCTTCATCGATTGATAATGTTCATTTTCCTCTTTTACATTTGCTCGCATCGACTTCGGATGTTAAACCGTTCAACTTCTCGTGTAGTTGCCTGGGATTCAGTGGTTAAATAAAGAGGACAGCGAGCCAAGGGAACGAGCCTCGCTGATGTGGCCGATATGGCCGCGTCGCTGTGAGTTCTTCGGGGTTCACACAACGGTTATGAGGGCGCAAGTTGATTGACGTAGCCATATGACGTAAGGGGCGGAGCCTCTAATGCTTGCATTGCAACCGACAGATTCAGACTTATTACGTCACAACATTCCAAATTAAAAAATAAAAAAACGAACTGAAGTGAAATTTCGTTTACATTATTGTTTGATATGATATGATTAGGAGATAGAATCCCCTCCTCCCTGAAACACCCCGCCTTAAACTGTATTTTTTTATTTTTATCTTGTCAAAGCAATAAATAAAAACCCAGGTAAAGATTTGCTGTCTAGACTTGTTTAATTCTTTTAAGAAAGGTTAATCAAAAAATACTTCTACATATAATAACCACTCGCAACCGCTTATTCTGGTGCTGTGCGACCATCAACCTCACAGGCACGGAGTGCACATCTTCATGATAGAGAACCCATTGTAACTTTGCAGAGACCAAGACCAGTATTTATTCAACTGGTTGATTTGTGAAGAAAAAACAAAGACCTGTTTATGCAAGCCACCTCTTCAGTCAGATGGCGATTATTGCGCAGTAATATTAGAAATACAGTATAGCTCTTAAATTTGTGTACAATCCTCTGCTTAAACCTGGTTTAGGAATAGGAATAGGTTCAGAAGCACAAAAAGAATTGTAATAACAACCTTATTTTCCATACGCTTATGAATTTTACATCGATGGGGAAACCAGCAAGTAGTTACATAGACTCATTTGCAGAAAAAAGATTTTCTGCATTCATGGGGGCCGTTGGTTATGACAAAAGGACTTGTTAAAGCAGTTAAATCGTCCCCCTCATTTAATTTTATGGAGTCGAGATATTCTTGTTATCCTTAGTTAGTATACCACCTTCACACTCCGCTCACAATGGATACGCAAACCATGTTTTACATTGCTCTTCAAGGCACCACAATATATTTAAAGCATTCCGATGATCAAGAAAAATCGTTTGGGAACCACCCTACGGTCCCATGACCAGGGCAGTGTTCCCTGGTACGTATAACAACTTGAACGCACCACCTGAACTCAAGTGGGTTTTATACGTACGACTGAAATTGGTAACGCACTTCGACTTCCTCATGCCCGCTAAATTGGAAACTCGTACGCAGATAACACATTTCATCAACGTACTAGAAGAGGAAAAATAGACAAATCTATGTGGAGAAAATATATTTCTCAAATCGCTAACCACAGAGCAGACGAATTATCATCAGAAATTTTTGCATGTCCAGGGAGCGAGTACTGGCTCATACCAGATTATGATCATCAACACACAACACTTTCTCACTTCACGTACAACATGGACACACAAGAAAACATGTACCACGTCGCTCTAGAAGGTTCTACAGTTTACGTTAAAAATTTCAACGACAAAGAAAAGTCATTCAAAGAAGCAGGAGTCATACTCCCGTATGGACCGATGCCGAGATCCGTAATACCAGGAACATACAACAGTATAAATGCACCGGCAGAACTAAAATGGATCATGTACTTGGGACTGAAACTAGTATTACATTTCGACTTCCTAACACCAGTGAAGATAGAAATGCGGGAGCAGGTAGCGCGCTTTATTAGCATTCTCGAAGAGGAGTTAGTGGACAAGTCAGTCTGGAGAAATTACATTGCGGCCATATCGACGTACAGAGCCGATGAACTATCGGCAAAAGTGCTAGAATGTCCAGCTAGCGAGTACCAACTAATACCGGACATATACTACTTTGGTAAAGGTAAAGAAATTATCCGAAAATGCAACAATACCTACCAGATCAACACCACTATCAGCTGGACTAGACCTTTACAGGTAGCTTTTTTCGATTAAACTTTTAAAAAAATTTAACACCTTTTTCTTACCAGCGCATATGAGTACATAGTCCCACCAGGCGCAAAGTGCCTCGTTTCGACGGACATAGTAATAGCAGTACCAGAAGGGTCGTATGCAAAAATAGGTATGTAAATTTATAAGAATGTTTAAACCGATATAAAGTGTTCTCTTTTTTAAAAAATCAAGCATCCAGAAGTGGATTACTTATTAACAACTTTGCTTTTTCATCGCGGGTGCATCATGGGGCTGTGCCAAAATCGGCATTATATATACTACTCACGAGTATGACACAAAAATTATCCAAATTTATGCCAAGCCTCAATTATCAAGCAGAGAAACCAAAGTCAAACGATGAGCAATTTTGTACACAAGTCGCAAAACGTTCAAAATTTTCAAGATCGACCACAATTTGATAATGACCGTGGTCAAGGCAATCGACGGAACGGTGGCCGCAATCGAGCTCAGGGAGGCGGCAACCGTGGCAGGGGACGACCCGTTCCTCATGCACAGCCCGAACATAACGGTTATACTGCTTGCTGTAATCTTGTTGGGATGCCAAACCCTGGAGACATGTCAGACCGAGAATGCATCTCAATTTGAGGTAAAGAGACCCGAAGGAAAAGGGATCTCAACTACTGACTCCGCCCTTAAGAATGATCCTATGTATTTGGATTCATTCATGGTCGATGAGGGCTCAGTCTTGGTTCAGGTAGAAATCTCCTACAAGACATACCGGCTCAGTATGCCGAAACAGTAGAAATTTTTTTTAACGTGCTACAAGTTAGTAATTTAAATTCCCTACCCAATCCTGCTCGCCTCCGTCACGTGACGGAGGCATTCCGTTTAGCAGTGGACACAATATTCGAGTACGGGCAAGTATACCGCGTGCCCGACGCACGTGTGCTGGATCATCACCTAGGTGATGACTGCCCCATTTGTTTAAGAGTAATGACAGTGGGGATGACAGTCACCACTTTAAACTGCTTCCACGAATTCTGCACACGGTGTATTGAAGAATGGTTGAAGAACAACATCACCTGCCCAATCTGTCGCCGCACACAAGACAGGACAACATTTCATCAGTAAGTTTTCGAATATATTTGTTTACATTTTTTTCTAATTTTTTTTTTTTTTTTTTTTTTTTTTTAGAGTAATTGACAACAACAACAACTGATGGGGTCCACATTGAAAAAGCCTTGTTTACTCAAGTACTAATCGTACTAAATTTTTCTCATCTTTCTATGTTCCACAAGTGCCATCGTCTTGTTGAGGAAGACAACTTTGAATTTGGACAGTCCCCATATTTGTGACGGAAGCATTGAAATTCAAAAAATTATGGCGTAATTTTGAAGAGAGATACGGTATCTTTGCCCCATATGCTCGGTTGCTCAACTTAAAGGGTGTTCACGAGTATGACACAAAAAATTATCCAAATTTATGCCAAGCCTCAATTATCAAGCAGAGAAACCAAAGTGCAAAACAGCAAAAATCACCAAATAACAGCAAGTATAATGAGTTTAAGGAAATAGAGTGTGAAGGTCAAAGGTGCCACACCTAAGGTTAGGCCTTAGGCCTAACCTTTGAGCTATACTGTAGCGCGCCTTACTACTCACAACGTCATCGACTAAACACCATCATCAGCTGGCAGCGCAGTTCTCTGCATCATTTTTTTTTTTTACAGATCATATTTTGAAACGTTGTACCGTACGAAGAGTTTTGAAGGAAAAGTGATGAAGTTCACTTTAGACGAGGAAACTCTTCAAAGTATCACCAACTCTCTCGGCAAGTATAAAAAATATCTTAACAATATTATATTAATATAGTATAATTTAACTTAGGGTGGATAATTATATAACAAATGATCATAAGAAGCCAAAACAACTCCTTTTGATTAATATTTGGGCGGAAAATATACTGTCCATGACATTAGAACATTTTTTCTCGCAAGATATAATTCAAAAATTAGAACCTTTTATTAATTCCTATAAGAATCCTGGTGCAATCAAAGTTATACTAAATATAATTATCGCTGAATTTGATCTAAGCATCATCATGAAAAAAATTACACGTTTTCTGTTCTTTCTTGACTGAAAATTCGAATAACGGTTAAATATAACAACAGTAAATAATTATAGGCATTCGTTCCAGACCTTGAGCCGCTAAAGTTTATTCAACTTATTCGTTTGTACGTAATTTTGACAAATAAAGTTTCTCACATTTTTCCCTCGCGTTGCACGTTTCACTTTCTTAATTATCTTCACTTCCGCGTAGCATTCGCTTAATTGTTACCTTTGCACTCGTGTTTAATAGTTATTATTTATTAATTTACCTTCGTAACGCCTTGATATGATTAATCTAGCATTTGCGTTTTTGTTTCAGGGAGGCGCGTTTGAAAATTTTTCCTCATTTATTTATGAACGAGAAAAGGATTACATAAATAAGATTGGTTTTTTTGTAGTATGTATTAAAAATGTTGTTGTATAGAACATGTACAACAAAATTTTTTTTTTTTTTCTTATTACAGGTGCACATGCCGGCCGGTTTATTTAAAATTTTTGTCATCGATTTAAATAATGATTATTTTCAAAATAGAAAATTTGACAAAATTAACGAACAAAATTTAATAAAAGAAATTACATTGACTCTGAAAGATGTTTTCAGAGTCAATGAAAAAAAAAAATTTGCAACAAATGTAGTAAAAAACATTTCCTCCAAAAAAGCCAATAGAAACATAGCACCACTACCGAATGACAAGAGTCCTGCTGCCTTGATATCTTCTGGATGAAGAGGCCAGAGTTTAGAAAAGAGCGGGGGGCACTTGCTTTTTCCCGTCACCAGAACCCAGTCATAAAGTGATAATGATGGACTATAAACCAGACCAAATACGCACAAAATCTATTAGAATTGCGTCTGATTAGGTTGATTTCAAAGTCAAGCTTGGTTTTCGCTGAATATTTCTCTCGGCAAGTATAAATAAAAAAATATTATCTTAACAATATTAAAAAAACGTTTTTTTAATATGAGGGGCACTTTTATCATACTTTTCTTCCATAACATCAGCCTCTTTGGCAAATGATATTCTATTAATCACTTGGATATCTTCAAGACTATCAGGAATATTTTCTCTAATACTCCTCGTGCTCAAGGTGATCCGAAGAAAGTGATCAGTGTCAGTGTAGTGTGACATCAAGGATCAGCAGTAGGACATCCAAAAGACTTTAGATGCTGCTTTTAGATATGTAGAGGAAGCCTCACAATCAATGGATACACATTATCTTATCGAAATGTTTTTTTTTTTTTTTTAGTATTCATGATCGCCTTGTCAAAAAAAAGATAGCAAAAACATGGGAACCCCACCTCACCCATGCTGACAATAGCGGGATGAATTGCATCAGTTCTCTTTATGAAGATGTATCCTGCTGGGACAGGGACTGTCCTTATTGCGACAACGAGTCCAGCGAATCGGAACCAGAGTTTTTTTTTGGAGAAGAGCTGCCACCCGACCTGGGCGAATGGGTTGCGGGTTGGCAACCAGTCCAGCACCAGCCACCGGTCCCCCAACAACAACAAGCTCCACAGGGGCCCCCGCCGCTTGAACCACAAGCACCGCCACAACCACCACCGCTGGGAGTCCCCCTCCATCAGGTCATGTTTGAAAATTTTATTGGTAGAAGAGATGGACATTTCCACTTATCCTTATATAAGCGATGATGTAATCAACGAAAATTCTACCTTTGAAAACAAGACCTATGGTGGGTGTGCTTTTTTACAGTCTCAATTTTTCTTAAAACCACAAGTGTTTTTCTCTGGAAGTTACATTATTTATTTATAGCTTATATCATAAGTTTCTTGAAACTCTTTGAGAATCTCCATTTTATTTAATGGTGAGGGTTCACCAGTGAAATTCGAACTACAGGCTCTCATGTCGGAAGAGGACTCTTTTCCCATCGGAGCTTACATGGACTTGATCGAGAAAAATTAAATATGTCTCAAATGTCTAATAAATCACAAGTCATCTCCCCCATAACTGCTTACGAAAATACAGCGACCATTATGGGGGTGGTGTTGCATGAGTGGCAGGTTAGTGAGACAGACGTTGAGTTGGAAGCTTGTAGTTTGGCGACATTTCCTTCATCTGTTAGATGTCATGATGCAATGAGAGTCATGGGGGCGTATTCGCAAGTGTATAATATTTCAAAGTATAATTACTTATATCAATCGATCGATGGGCTATTAGAGAGTGTGACAAACTTGAACGATTTGTCTGGGGTGATTGAAAAGATACAAAGAAACATGCATGATGCTGTAGCTCAGAATATTGCGTTCCAGGGGGCGTTGAGCATTATATTGCTCTAAGCACAGCACAGATGTCAAATTTGCCTCAAATGTTTGATACATCTAATTTCATTCCCACCTTAAGCACTGATTATACTGCCCAACCATATACAGCACAAATGTCAAATCTACCTCAAATGCCTCATTTCACCCCCTCCACAAGGAAAAGATTTAAAGCAAGTAGTTGTACACGAAACCACCGCCCAGTCAGAGGTACTCGACGCCTTCATCCACCTGCTTCCTGCAATCGAAGCTCAGCCACAGTAGTTCGAGAACCACTTTCACCATCTATACAATCCGAACCACGAGACCTCAATCATTCAAAGGATATGGGCACAAAAGTAGACACGTAATGGCACAGAAATTATGTATAAACACGAGGAAACGCAAACTAACCCCGATGAAGTAGATAGTGACTTTTTTTTTTACAATTCAGATTATTTTGATTTTGACAATTATAATAATATCGATGAAAATTGTAATTTAAGTGACGATGTAACACTGCATTACAAAACTATCAAAATATAATAGTTTCATGTCAGCTTATAATTTTTCTAAAAGTAAAAATTTTTTCAGATTTTTTGAATGTTTAAAAAATCCTTCCTCTAGTGATATTTCTTTAAGATATTATAATGTTCGTGTCGAAATATTAGAAAACAAGTTACGGCAGTGAATAAAGAATTCACTGTAGGGTCCTTTAATTCAAATCGGGTAAAAGTTCAATCCCCACTCCCTGAGTGTTTTCCTTAATGTAAAAACCTTAATTATCTTCAATATTTCTGTTGTGTCCTTAAGGAAGTCTCAATTAGGAGAGCTTAAGGTTGAGATAATTGAGTGCGAGTTCTCAACTCGCTTACATTCCCCCTTCTTCCAACATCGAAATATTACTTAGAAGAAGCGTATCTCATAGTCAAAGTGTGCTGAATTAGCAATACAAAAAAATTCGATTATTCTAAATCAGAAGGTATTGTTTGTTGAAAATATACAATCAAGAAGTGAGATTTAATTGGTTTATTAATCATATCACAATGTAACAACAAAATCGTTACACTATTAAGAATAAACATGAAAATATATTAACAAAGGAAAATTGAAATATATAATATATAGTTATACAAAAATATATAAACTTAAAGATATTAATGATTAAAGAGAACAATCGTAACACTATTAAGAATAAACATAAAACAATATATTAGCAACGGAAAATTGAAATATATAATATATGGTATTGTTAAAAGCACAGCAACTTTGACAACCCACAGCAACTTTGACCGAGAAGTCTATAAAACGTTTTAAATGTACAGAGTGTTTAAAATGTTTTCCAAGCAGAAGCAAGTTACAAATTCACATAAGAATTCACACAAAAATATTTATTACCGATATTTTAAAAGGAAAAATTTACCACCTGACTATGCAGCACTTCACATGAGTACTTACACTTCAGAGCAGCACAAGCCGACATGGAAATTGTGAAAAACCACCAGCTCTTCGGGTGAGGTAATTTCATTAAAATTTATTTACTAAGTTGTGTTTAAGGATTTTAAACACAGAATTTGGTAAATCCTCGTAGAGGATTTTACACCTCACACACTCACATAAGTAAATACTCTTAAAGGATTTTAAAAAAATGTATGCGAATCAAGCTTTTGAAGTTTGGCCTTCCTTATAAGGAGCCGTACGGGCGATTACTCGCATCTATGGTATGCTTATACCGATTGATTAGAAACAAGACGAGGCGTCCAGTGCAAACTGAGACATGCTTAAGAATCCAAAGGAGCAGAAATGGCAGGAAACGAGAAACCGGGTAACAACATACTCGTTTGTATGTTACAAAAGTGGTAAGTACATTATACGAGAACTTTACGTCACATATCCGAACATTTTCATTATTTAGTTGATATGAGTGCAACCGATTTACCCAATCATACGTATTCGATCGGTGGAAAGGTTTACATTCAAGTAACAATATTCAACCAAAGAGTATACGTGCGACCACCATCTAGCAAAACAAACAAGGCAATAATAACAAGAAGGTATCGTAAGTAAGCACCTGAGGGAATTCAACACAAACAAAACAAACTCTTCGCTATCAAAACGGGAGTGGCGCTCTCGCCGCCCAACTGGCTTGCATTCGGAAAACAATTTAAAGAAATCAAAACCAACATTGCAAAAGCAATCAAAGCACAGACAGACACCAGAATAATCATACCTACTTAAAGCAGGTTTGGAAATAACAGTCGAAAAGAAGATTGGAAGTAACGTCTGCATTTCATTCACCCGTTTATACGACGGCAACACAATAACCTTTGGAAAAACATGAAAGAATATAACTTTTCAATTAGAAAAAAAGATTTGTAAACATGCATTTACAGTAAAAAATCGAACATATTTCTATGTTATAACACTCAATTTTCTGTTTCTCATTGTATAAAATACTTATTTTATTCTAACCCTTACCCTATGAACATGTCTTCATCTAAGTATTCGCAGTAAGTTTTTTTTTTATTTTAACCTATTTATTCGTTAAATATATTTCTTTTTCTTGCAAATAGGTTTTTAACTAACCTGACATTAATATCAAAACAATTCTAATGGTGAGTATTTTTAATAAAAATTATACAAATAAGCTCTGCTCTAAGTATTACATGCCATCAAAAGTCACCAAGCATGATGAATTCAAATTTGAATTTAAATTTGAGCACGTAAGCGGTTAGGGTTAAATTTTTATCGAAGCTAAAGAACTTGTATTGTATTTTTTTTTCTGCTATTGCCGAGTACACTTTATAAAGCAGTAGGTAACTGGTTTCTGACCAGTGATCCAAGCTTACTTTATATAAAGCAATTTAGGCACTGCCCCAAAAATCAATCAAAAGCAATAGAAAAAAAAATAGAAATGCCCGACGATTTTATATTATGGACTGAAAATCAACCCTACTTAGACGAATTAAATGACGTGCAAAAAAAGCATGTCATAAGAATCCTATTGACAAAATTGTTTGATGAACAAATAAATAACTGGATAAAATTTAATAATGAGGTTTGTCTGCCTCTGGTCACAAGTAGTTTTTTATTTAGAAATTGTGTGTAGTAAGCGTCTATTATTAGCGCTGGCTTCATCTCTAGCTCGGCACAAAATGGCTTTGACGTATAATTTTTTAATTTCAAGCATTATATAATAATAAATTGATGATTAAAATATCTTGTTTTCCTTTTAAATATTATTTTGAAGGGAAAATGCATTTCATTCATCCGTTTATACGACGGCAACACAATAACCTTTGGAAAAACATGAAAGAATATAACTTTTCAATTAGAAAAAAAGATTTGTAAACATGCATTTACAGTAAAAAATCGAACATATTTCTATGTTATAACACTCAATTTTCTGTTTCTCATTGTATAAAATACTTATTTTATTCTAACCCTTACCCTATGAACATGTCTTCATCTAAGTATTCGCAGTAAGTATTTTTTTTTTATTTTAACCTATTTATTCGTTAAATATTTCTTTTTCTTGCAAATAGGTTTTTAGCTAACCTGACAGTAATAAAAAGTTTCTGTCCCAAAAATCAATCAAAAGCAATTGAAGAAAAAAATAGAAATGCCCGACGATTTTGTATTATGGACTAAAAATCAACCCTACTTACACGAATTAAATGATATGTTTTATGGCATGCAAAAAAAGCATGTCATAAGAATTCTATTGACAAAATTATTTGATGAACAAACAAACAACTGGATAAAATTTAATAATGAGGTTTGTCTGCCTATAACATGTCTTCATCTAAGTATTCGCAGTAAGTATTTTTTTTTTATTTTAACCTATTTATTCGTTAAATATTTCTTTTTCTTGCAAATAGGTTTTTAAATATTTTATTAGTTATGCTTTATTAGTTAGAACGGGTGAATAAAGCTTGAGATTATTCTCAAGCTTTCTTACTTATATAGTGGAGTTATCTCGCCTGTATAGATTTGTGAATTCTTACTTCAAACAAATGGCAATACAACGTTCATTAGTTATGCTGCATGTCATCAGGAATTTGCAAAACGCAGAGAGTATATTTCTATTTCCAGATAGAGATATTTATAGGGGCAGGGGTGTCATCTCAAACAGCCAACTCATCACAATCAATGGATGATCAAGATGAACTATCCAGAAATGTAAATAGGAGTTCCCTTTTAATTTGTAATTAATTATTAACAGTGTATTTATATATCTAGGTGGAGATATTTCCAGGAACAGGGGGTGTTTGTAACATCAAATGAGTGGCTGGCTGCCCAGCGTTGCATCTCTGGTACAGCAATGGTTAGAACCCTTCTAACTACTGTTTTTGATGATGAAACACTCATGGGATTAATAATTGTGAAACTCATGCATGGACACCAGACAACACTGTTGAGAGGATTGGCACCTATAACGGCCAGGTTATCAAAGATAAGCATGTTTTCTCTCTTTTTTTTTTTTTTTTAATATTAACTGCGTTTTACACTAGGCTTTAAAACATATTCTATATTATTTTTTCAGTTACTAATACTCATCGACGTTGTATATTTTTGTTTATACGTGCCTAGAAATACGAAGATCAACGAAAAAAATTTTACGAGGAAAAAAATGAAAATAAAACTGCTAAAGAAAGACTTCATAGCAATGGAAAGAAACATATTTTCTTTGAGACACAATATAACTGAAATTAAATCAAACGTAGAAAGAAAACAACACGAAATGAACCAACTGGTATTGTGTTTTAAATTTCATTATTTTAATTAGAAATTATTTTTTTATAATTTTTTAAAATTTTATTAGACTCTGACAATAATTCAAAAATCACGTATTGTGACAAATGCATTAAAAGACCTTCAAACCACAACATATGAAAAAATAGAAGAAAAGGTGGCCATTTTGCAAAACAATGCTGATGGCCATAACTTTTACAAATAGTAGTGATGTACCAGTACTGAATTGAGAATTTTTTCTCACTAAGATAATTGTTTTCTAAACAAACAAAATTATCACACCAAAAAGAAAAGAGAATTATTTTACCAATAAGTATTCGCAGTAAGTATTTTTTTTTTATTTTAACCTATTTATTCGTTAAATATTTCTTTTTCTTGCAAATAGGTTTTTAGCTAACCTAACAGTAATAAAAAGTTTCTGTCCCAAAAATCAATCAAAAGCAATTGAAGAAAAAATAGCATTTGTTTGTAACAATGGCCACTGGTTTTTAATGGTTGCAAATGGCTTAGAAAAAACGGTTACTATTTTCGATTCCATGAGAAATGCGATTTATTTATTTTTCTTCTTCTTCTATAGCCGGTATGGATTGAAAATAGGTTTCTTTGTTTAGTTTTATTTATTTCTTTGTTGTTGCGAGAAATGTCTTGTGACCAGAGCCTTGTGAACAGGAAAGGTCTGCACTTTTTTCACTTGATTCTAATCATAATAGGCTACATGGGACATTTCCCGACCCGGGATGTTGGGTCATGACCCAACAAAACAGCAGCGTATTATTCGCATAATATACAATGGCACAATTCATTCAACCAAAACCTGTACTAAAGGTAAAGAAGTTATCCGAAAATGCAACGATACCTACTAGATCAACACCATTGACATTCTTGTCAAACACGGTCTTCCTATGAAGACTGTGCTTCGTAATGTTACCAAGGCTTTTGAGAAAAGCCTTGGTCAAAACACAAACCCTGACACAAAACAGTTGGAAGAAGTTCAAGAAAAGTTAGATTATGTGAACCAATGTATATGTTTCTTGACAAACAAAATTGAGGAACATAAAAAGATTATGCGGAAGAAAAAAGAAGTTGTCCAAAGTCTCTTCGTGAGGAAAATATATCGACCTATTTGAACCCGGGATGTTGGGTCATGACCCAACAGCGTATTATTCGCATAATATACAATGGCACAATTCATTCAACCAAAACCTGTACTAAAGGTAAAGAAGTTATCCGAAAATGCAACGATACCTACTAACGATAGAACACCAACACCCAGTCAGATCCTTGTGGGCTTTGCTTGAAATATCAGAAAGTTGGAAAAACATATACATTCTGCATATTTATTATCTCGCATTTTCTCTCCCATTGATTTTTTTTTGATTTAGCTAGAGTCACTTACACAACACCATTGACATTCTTGTCAAACACGGTCTTCCAATGAAGACTGTGCTTCGTAATGTTACCAAGGCTTTTCTCAAAAGTCAAGGCTTACGCTCCAAGGCGGTTAACGAGACTTTGGTTACCAATCGGTTACCACATATTTTAAAAACAATGAGAATGTTGTTAAAATTACATTATTCCTATGTGTTAGTGTTGTAGTATGACGTTGTTACGGGGATCAGTAAAATCCTATATAGTGACGTCACCAATCGAAGTTGTTACAAATGGCGTATGGTTGAAAAGAAATCCAATTGCTGTAGCAACTAAGTAGCTCAACAAAGTATTCCTTATTCCAACGTGAATAACCGAAAGAAAACTCGACAAAATTCAAAAATCTCATGCCTACATGGATTAACAGTGTGTAAGTGTGATTCGTGTGGGTAAAAATTATCGGTAAGTGGGTAGTTAATGAATTGTTCATCAACACTTTTCGATAATTTTAACAACAAAAATAAATTGTTAATAGTGTTCAAATTTTGTATATGTGTCAAATGAGGATAAAATACGTTTAATCAGACCAAACGTGACAAATTTATATCTTAAGTTTGTTTGTATATATATATAGACGAAAAACGAAAGGAAAACATTCATTTTGAAGTGAGTATGATTATTTTTTTTAAATTATTTAGTTATTACTAACCCCTTCTTAGCATTGGCCCGCCTAGCTTTTAGGCAAACAATGCTGGGTTATTAGCTAAGCTTCCCCTGTAATACACTAAGTTAAATGTTATTTCCTTTTTTTTCCTTCAGATTTTTGATGTCTACTCGACTACGTGAAGATTAACGAAAGGCGAGTCTCTTCAGTGTGTAGAGAACAGTCGTGAGGGGAGAATGCTTGCGGTAGTCGGCAGGTTAGCTGCGCAACCATATGAAACACAAACTTTAAATCAACTTCAAATGCCTAATATATCCCATTTCACTCCACTCACAAATGCTGACCAAAATACAGCGTATAATTTCACAGATAATGTCACTGCGCCACCATACGCAGCACAAATATCAAATCTACCGCAAATGACTCACATCATTCCCCCAACAACGAAAAGATTTAAAATAAAGAGTAGTTCACGAACCCACCGCCCAGTTAGAGATAATCGACGTTTTTTTCCATCTGCTTCCTGCAGATTTAAAGCGAGTAGTTGTTCACGAAATCACCACTGCCCAGTTAGAGGTACTCGACGTCTTCTTTCACCTGCTTCATGCACTCAAAGCTCAGCCACAGTAGTTCGAGAACCACTTTCACCATCTGTACATGTACAATCCGAACCCCGAGACCTCAATCATTCAAAGGATATGGGAATTCAAGTGGGCACTAAATGTAAACACGCAATGGCACAAACAGAAATTATGTATAAACACGAGGAAACTCAAACTAACCCCGATGAAGTAGATAGTGACTTATTTTTTTACAATTCAGATTATTTTGATTTTGACAATTATAATAATATCGATGAAAATTGTAGTTTAAGTGACGATGTAACACTCTGCATTACAAAGCTATCATCAAAATATAATAGTTTCATGTCAGCTTATAATTTCTTTAAAGGGAAAACTGTTAAAGACTAATCATAATCTTTGTCAATACCAATAACTTGGGTCGAAGTCCTTCGACCCATACGGCCTTGTTTTAAATTTGTGATGATCCTGCAAGAGGCCGAGGCAGCAGGATATCACATAAATTTTACAGACTGTAACTATTTCTAAAACAACTTTAGAAAAGAGACAAGCTCAATAACAGTCTTTATGAGGTAATTCTGTTTATGATCCTGCAAGAGGCCGAGGCTGCAGGATATCACATACATTTTACAGACTGCAAAGTTGTGATTCCTCAGCCGACTCAGTATCTCAATGACAAGATCATTGAGACAGAATCTATGAGGTCCGGGTCGGATTTTATAGATGATCAGCCCTTGCCAAAGTGTCAGGTAAGGTTGGCGTATTCGATTGATGGAGAATTGGAGATCACTGGACCCACACATAAGAAAACCCATGACTATGGAGCATATATGATCTTCTTGTTCAACAATTGAAAGCTGTGGAGTTCAGTTTGGGGAAATTTCTGGTGTTTCCCTCCCATATATGGCGTGACGGGTTGGAGTTGTATGCGCTGGGGGTAACGAAAAATGTGCAAATTGTTGAACCCGCTGATTTAGAAGCTGATCTGATGGCCGCTGAATTGTCGGCCAAGGATTGGTCTATCATCGGGGCGTCCAAAGCCTCTGCCAAGAAAGCCTCCTTGGGCAATGTCACGCATTCTTCCACTTTTGGAATGTTGATTTATAGTGGTTCAACTAGGAAGGGGTTTAGCGGCGCGGCTTATAGTCAGGGGTCTACCATAGTTGGCATGCATTCTTCTATCACATAAATTTTACAGACTGCAACTCTCGGCATGCAGGCTAATGAACGTTGCAAAAACCACCAATGTGTTTGTCAGCAAGGGTTTGCACGGTTCAGACAAACTTGTGTTCAAAGTGAGTACAATAATAAAAAATGGAAAGAGAGGGTGTTCCATTCAAAAAAAATAACAAAATATGCCCATTCGGAAATGGAAAATGTCAATTACAAACTATTCCTAATGTAAGTTTGTTTATACCATTAGATTAGTTTTGACCTTTTTAAAACAAATAAAAATGAATACTTGATTTTTAAAAGCGAGAAAAAATGATACAACAGGATGGAAAATAGTACAGACAAGCAGCTGTCGCCAGGAGGGAACCAGAGAGGTTTTGAATTTCATTAAGGATAAAATATAAGTTTTACAGACTGCAACTCTTGGCATGCAGGCTAATGCCCGTTGCAAAAATCACCAATGTGTTTGTCAGAAAGGGTTTGCACGGTTCAGACAAACTTGTGTTCAAAGGCCACTTCACGGGGGGGGATTGAATTTCATTAAGGATAAAATAAGTCACCTGTAATTAAGCCAATACGAGTTTTCGCCATTAGATATCCCGAAGAATCATATTTTTTACTATTCATAATGGACTACTCAAAAAAACCAGCGGAATATGTTATGTTTGATAACATGCAATGCCCATGGTGGACTTAAAAGAATTACGATAGCATCTAGTACAGAAGTTGCTGTCGAATGAATTAACACAGTTTGTTCAACTGAAAACCTCGACTTTCATTAGTTATGCTGCATGTCATCAGGAATTTGCGAAACGCAAGCAAAATGAGATTGTGAAAGCGCACCAAATCCTCACCCGCTCGAAACCCCGCTATTAGCGGGGGCGAGGGGAAGATAAGTCCCTTGCGACTAAATTAAGATTCAACTAATTAGTGAAACACGAGGCAACGCCTGAGAAAACCCCCAGCAGTCGCAAAGCTGCCGGCATACAGATTAACCCACAACGAAACCAAGCATCCACTAAGAGTTGATCATCCCGGGTTCCATATTAAAAATTATACGGGCCATGTTCAATTCATAGTTGTGTTAGAAGTGTTCCGAATACAGAGGTGATTTTTCATCCACGTAACCCAATCCAAGTGCAATGATTGGTAGCGCCTCTGTATCACAGAAAAGAGGGATCCCTACTTGCTACATGAAGCTAATTCGGCACCAGGACAAAACCTGAATCCCTAAGCTGCTTCATGGAGTATATTCAGGATTCCCTCTAGATAAACACAAAATTACATTTAAACTTAATGGAAACAAATAGTAAATGCCCAAACGTCCGTAAATGTAAATAAATAGTAGATGTTCAAACGGCCGGAGGGGCGAAAGTGTTCAAATAATCAAAATTAACGCTTTGGTCGATGATGGTACGGTTCAATCTCTGTCCAGAGATTCGATCGTAGTATTCAGGATGTGAGCCAACATCTTTTCCAGCCAAACATAAAAAAAAGTCACGAGCGCCGTCATCAAACATCAATAATGATCAAGTCGATAAAATTTCAGAACCCAATGAGCAAGAAAAATCTCCAGTTGCAAATCAAGTTAAATTTAAAACAAATAATTTAAGAATTCAAACCCATCGGAATCAAAAAGTCAGGTTGGCCACACCCTAATGTTGATTTGTCTCAAAATGGCGGCCAAGTTGTTGTTTCTTATAGTGGTCAAAATGGCAGCTATATTGACCTTGAGTTTCCTTGATTGATGTTCATTTTCCTCTGTAAAATTTGGTCGTTTCCTCGCACCGACTTCGATCGACGCCGTAATACACATTCGAATAGTAAACCGTAGATCTTTCTGTATAGTTTTCTGGCGTTCAGTCGTTAAATAAAGAGTTGAACCTACGTTGAACATGCGATTGAGCTTCATGAATCGATAATGTTCATTTTCCTCTTTTACATTTGCTCGCATCGACTTCGGATATTAAACCGTTCAACTTCTCGTGTAGTTTCCTGGGATTCAGTGGTTAAATAAAGAGGACAGCGAGTCAAGGGAACGAGCCTCGCTGATGTGGCCGATATGGCTGGTGGCCGCGTCGCTGTGAGTTCTTCGGGGTTCACACAACGGTTATGAGGGCGCAAGTTGACTGACGTAGCCACATGACGTAAGGGGCGGAGCCTCCAATGCTTGCAGATTCAGACGTATTACGTCACAACATTCCAAATTAAAAACGAACTGAAGTGAAATTTCTTTTACATTATTGTTTGATATGATATGATTAGCAGATAGAATTCCCTCCTCCCTGAAACACCTCGCCTTTATTTTAAACTGTATTTTTTTTTTTTTTTTTGTCACTGCAATAAATAAAAACCCAAATAAAAATTTGCTGTTTAGACTTGTTTAATTCTTTGCTTGTTAACAATCAAATTTTACAATCTTAAGAAAGTTTAATCAAAAAATACTTCTACACGTAATTATATAAAAAGGAAAATCAAGCTTTCCTCATTGACACTTCCTTCATGTTATCAGAATAAATCTCTAACGCCAGGATTGCCTTCTTCTTCAATAAATTCCACGATCTGAAATATTGAAATTAATTCGTCGTTAGATTATTTATTCATTGGCTTTAGTGTCTGGAATGCCTCACCGTCGTGGAGCTCGCCCGATAAAAGATTAACTTGATAAATGATGATTAATTAGCAATATTAAAACTCCTGACATACCTAATTAATTATTCTCGAATACTCCAGTAAACCTACAATATCACTGCAACCGAAAATTCCATGCAAATTCAATTTGAATAAATCAGATTTGACCAATTTTGTAATAGGTACTCTTTGCATTTTATATGAAATTAAAATACACAGCCCTTACCCAATTTAAGGATAGTTACATAATTACAAAATGAACAATATTATATATGAACTATATATAAATATTACGTTCAACGTTAACAGGTAACTGGAGATGGCATAAGATGTCATCAAATTTCAGAGTATCTCCAAAACTTTGTATATTAAAATGTTCTAAATCCAACCACTTCATTTATTTTCTTTTCTTCGGCCTAGACCGTCTCTTTTTATCTGTTTTCTTATGCAATCTACCAACGTGAATTCCTTGCCGTCTCTTTACCAAAACATTCTGTTGCACTAAATCTGCTAATTTTCCTTGTTGGGCTAATATAGATAGAAATTTGCAAATGAATTCGTCATAGTTATGGGTCCTTCGACAGTCATCAATCTGAAAAATAAA
>JAQGAS010000615.1:0-40834 GCA_034686365.1 Pachymerium ferrugineum | reverse complement strand
TCACTTGTCTCTGCACTTCGTCTTCTATATGCTCGGCTTCCGTAACTGGACGGTCACGCTATCAGAAGAAAAAAAAATAAACATCATATCTACAACAAATTATATAATAATTACTTGACGGTCTGGTCTGAGTGCGTCGACAAACTGCTTAATGTCGATGTAACCACCTCGTTCGAACATATCTGCGACAGCGTTTAATTCCATTCTCAAATTCTGAAAAATAAAATTCGTTGGAAAATAATGAAATAAAATTCCGTTTCAAAATATGTTTAGTGGATTGTAAAATTCTAAGTAATTTCCCGTCGTTATCTTTATCGAGTTTATTGAAGAAATCCATAATGCGTGATTTTTTGTGATTCATGTGTCGTAGGAATCTTCGTCTCCAAGAGTTGTTCAGATTGTCCAACTCCTTCAAATACTTCAATTTATCCAACAAACGTCTTTGCCGCTCCATGGTAAGAAAAGAAGCCACACATGCCGTCATTTATCGAACAACTCACTGGCCAGAGGATTTTTGATTATAGGTCCAGGACTTGTTTTGGCCGGTGTCGAAGTCTTCGGTGTTAGTCCTCTTTGTCTCTTGAGCGAACCAGTCAGAGTTGGAGCCAATCGATCTTTTGCCGTTCATCTTTTTTTCCTTTAGGCGACGAGGTGTTGGACGTCTCTCCACTTCTGGTTGTTTCTGTCAATTTATCAGTGAAAACTTTGTGTTCTTCAATGAGTATCTCGATGAGTGGAATATCATCGAGTAATGGTTTGGCTTTTAAATCGACTAAAGTTTTTTCCCTCTTCTTCAACCATTCGAGTAATTCTGACAGGAGGTCAGCAAGATCTCTCAAAGATGCTAAGTGATCGTCCAGTCGTTGTTTATGCATTGTTTAGCCACATTGATATCTGTGGAAAAATAATTCAACATTCAATATTAGAAAATAATTTATAATTTTATACTAACCACTTCCCATCTGATCTGAATGATAGTGATCCAGTGTTTAATCACCGGTAATGCGTCAGGATGAGCTTTCTTGCGTATCTCTTGCGCTAAAGCAATAGTAGAATCTTTGTCCCTTTCGCGGTCGTTCATTCATTCAAAAATTTCATATGATCCGTAATCTGGTCTTGGGTCATGGGAATATTTTCGGGCAACCGTCCGGCGAATCGCAACTTCATCGCAGCGTCAGACAGCCACTCAAGAAGGATGTTCACCTTTTCGTGCAGCTCTTCTGCTTGTTTGAGAGCGTCATCTAAACGACGTTTTTTCGTGTCGGCCAATTTGGTGATCTTATCCCACATGTTGGTCAACTCTTGAATTTGAGACTGAATGTTTCTTGTGTCTTCAGCGTTTGCCGTTTTAAGTAACTTCCCTGCACGTCTTGGCTTGTCGTCCTTTCAGTTCTTCTTAAAAGGGCTTGTGTTTGTCGACCAACTGTGTGACACTGTTCAAGTCGTCATGCACTGGCTGGTCGGGATTGAGGTTTTACTCAACCTTGTACAACCAATCGAGTAGCGCTTGAACGGCGTCTTTGAACTGACCGCTAAACAGGAGGGCCTCCTCGAACTTGCGCTGCCTATCGACCGATTTGGCGCAAACGGAATTCCATTTGCTCTTCAGGTCATTCATCATGCCCTGTATGACGGGTGCGTCGCTCGTGGGCGCCCTTTCCTTCAGCGTGCGACCGTGCCGCATGCACGTGTCGCATTCCACTTGTTTCGTTCCACTTGTTTCGTTGCCTCTTTGTATCCGTCGTTAAGAGTCCGCGTGCGTTCTGCCGATTTCGACATTACGCGTTCCCAATGGTGCTGCTCGCTGACGAGTATATTCTTGATCAGGATCACGTCTTGTTTCTAGCTGAAGTACTTAAGGTGAGTGCCTTTCTTGTCTAACAGTAAGTTTAGCATCACCTTCCTGTGTTCCCACATCTTTTTGAAAAGCCTAAATAAAAAACTCATTTAAAATTAATAATCAAACATCTTAAAATGTTTTTATTACTTTGTGATCTTCTTTCTGTTGTAAAATTGTATCCATCACACGACTGACCGGTTTCAGTCCCGACAAAGTGTGCTTTGCCTTGGTCAACCAATCAATGAAATTCTGCAGCGCCTCGTGGAACTCGGTTGCCTCTTTTAGCGCAATCTCCAATTTGATTTTCTTGTCATTAGCTCTATTCATCACATTCTCCCATCGCTGCCTCAGCGTCTTCAAGTTGTGCTGCAAGTTACTAAGCGGCCCATTCCGTACTGCTCTTAACATAATCTGCTCCTTGCTGCTGGACCTACTCAACTCTCGGTCTCGTCAACTCCAACTCGTAATAAACCTCCATAAATCTGTTGAGTTGTTCCCGGGCGCTCACAGGTAAACCTCCGACTGGTTTTGACGTCGATAGTACCGAATCTACATCACTCAAACACGACAATAAATTTTGAATTTCTTGATTGAATACTTGCGCTTCTTTGAGAGCATCTTCCAACTCTCTTCGGCGGTCCTGTGCTTGTCTCTGCAATTCGTTCCATCGGGAGTTCAATTCTGTCAACTTCTTCTGTGTCTTGCTCGACTCTTCGCTGCCTTTGCCTTGTTCAATCAATCAATTGCCGTCCGGCGTCATTCAAAGTGTCAACACTATTCTGATGGGCCAGGTTAGTTTTCTATAACACTGGATTTTTTTCGGAACTTGCTTTCTAGTGGAGGCGTAGCCTTAAGTAATTTCTATTAAGATTAAAATTAATGTGTGTACTGAAGTAGAAATTATCCTTGAACATACTTTAGGTATTTTATTCCGTTAGACTAATTAGTAGTTGCCGGAAAAAAATAAAAGTACGTGAGAGTAAAATGTAACCTGCGACTATCAAAACATTGTGTCAATTCCACTTTACTTTTCATACGATTTGACAGATTGGTACATATTTTTTGATGTAGCATTGGCACTTTTAGGGAGCTATTATTTTTTGCGACTAACAGACTACGCTTATTTCTACTGCTTAAATAATTGTAAACGGCTTTGATATAGAATGACTTCCTGATTGTCATTGTGCAAATGACTAGGGGAAATCCTTTTATATTCAGTTTATAATGCAATGTTCTTTAAGTTAAATTTCTGATTGAGAATTCGTTCAAAATGATAACATTATTAATTCTCGTGCTAGTCTTCATCTCCTCTATACCAAAATGCGTTTTATCTGAAAATTCACAAACAGTGGAAACTAATTCTACATGTGAGGAAATACGTTCACCATCTAAACCGAGTTATTGGGTTTGCACTTTGCCTTCACAAAAGTTAAACTACAGTTGCAGTTGGGTTTTCAAGAATTTATTTTACAATGGAAGTATTAATGACTCTCACATCACTTTTTACAACATAACGTTCCAGTTACAAAATCTCTCTGGCATGGCAGAAAGTGTCAATATATCACTGTGTCACGGACAATCTACCTCCTTCAAAAATTCAATCAAGTGGAAATTATATAGCAGTGAATTTACTATGGATGCTAATTTAAGTATACTGTACAAATCACAACACAGTGTGCCAATTTGTGAAGGGAAACAAATTCAAAGCTATCCAATTGGTGAATACAAGTTTAGTCTGATCGATGAATCTGTTTACGTGTCAGTTCCTGAATGTTGTGAATTAGATCTGATACGACTGAACTACGATACAGTTTCAACAATCTGTTCAGCTATTACAGTGTTGTCGTTATCATTTGGACTAATATTAGAAAAAATATCTCCAATAAGAGCATATGATAAAAGACCACTTGTTTGTCACATGCTAAGCTTTTGGCTTTCAAACGTATTATTGATATTAAGGTTTTTTACCGAAAAGCCAAACGGATTTTTTTGTTATGTAATTAGTTTAGCCATAAGCTATTTCTTTAACACTGGTGTTACGTGGATGAGTGTGATTGTTTATGATATGTGGCGACATTTGCACAAGTGCAGAATTCTGTCACACCAGTTACATGTGAGCCACAAAAAGTTTATCATTCGCTCAGTGTTCGCATGGAGTGTTCCAATAGCGTATTTCGCATTGTACTATCCTTTAGAATATTTATATCCTACAACAGCTGGAAATTGCTTACTATTGTTTCGGAAAAACCAAATACAGAGATTGGTCTTTTTCATGACACCAGAAGTAATACAAGCAGTCAATATTTTTATGTTTGGAATTATTATGTGGAATGTATCGCAGTTTGATGAACAAGCGTCGTTGGCTCATACAGGTCACCAGAGAAAGATGTAAGTTTTGCTACATTCATTAATAAACTTTTCAACCACTAACGTCTTGCTGCATTTCACATTTTGCAATAGGTGGCACATCTTTGTGAAGTTGATGATAGTTGTTGGTATATGTACCTTTTTAGGAATACCAACATGGGTATTACAAGGTTCATTTTATCAAGTCATTTCAAGTAAAACCAGTTCCTACATTTCCTTAATATTCAATGCAGCTCTCTCTTTACAAGGTCTCTGGCTTTTCCTTGTCTATTATACTGATATCGATAAGTTTAAAAAAATTATTAGTGTAAAGTAGACAGTATGAAATAAAAATATCAACCATATTTTGAGATTTAATTTTCTACCCAACAACTCGCGGGACAAAATTTGCTTACTCTTATTTAAGGGTACATTGGGTTGTTACGAAGCCTTGGTTTGTTAATCCAATTATATCCAGCCAATTAAAAAATCTGGCTGATAATTTAAAAACTAGATAAAAAATGCTCCCTAACATTATCCATATCTACAAATCTTAATTTGCTCCTCACCAAATCTCGTAAATGAGAAGAGCAATTAAAACTCACCTCTGAATACAGGGTGTTGGCTTTAAATTGTTTTACTGTAATTGAGTTCTCTCTCATTTAAAGAGAGATGTACTTATATCGCATACCGCATTCGGTTCAAAGTTATGCACGAAGATTTTAGGAGAGTTATATTAGAGAATAATTTGAACTTGAAATTTAGGGCTACTAAGAAATTAAAATTAATTTTAAGCTTATCATCAATAATAATAAAAATATTTGTGTAATGCTGTTTTGTAACATTTGTGAAGTTTATAATTCTGCCTTGCTGTCTATGATTACAATGACGCGAACTCAAATTCCTTTCCTTCTATTGTCCTATTTGTCGGTAGTCATATTCCTTTCCATCAGCTGAGCAGGATGCTCCTCATGGTAATTTCGTTTGCAGTAAAATTTCTCCTAATTTATGCGTACAAAGGTAAGAATGGTAATGGAATTTATCAATAACTAAATTCTTACAACCCCTATTAGAGATTATAATTAATATTTTCTAAAGATTGTATAGTACCCTACATTTCAAATGGCTACGTTCATGAAATAACTATACACAACGAATACATACCCCTTGTAAGTACCCTTAATAGTTACTTAAAGTTTATAAATTAAATTTTAAAAAATAAGGAATCTGGATTGGAATTACCGCATGGTACGGAAATACTAGTAACTTGCGCTGAGGGGTATGATTTGACAGCAAACCAACTAGTAGAAGAAAATTTTGCTCTTAAATGTGATAATGGAAATTACCCAATGGTCCCATCTTGTGGTAATTATTAAAATACATATGATGAAACTGAATTAATTAGATTTATAAAATAAAGTTTCAGTTTTTGTTGAAATGAAGGCTGGAAGACTTCCAGGAAGACGTAGAGGACGGTTGGATAAATACCGAAGGCAGAAACTGTGCCCGTATGAACCCAGAGATGAAGTGTTGTTAGCTTATGTTGATGGAATACAAATTAATGGTATCTACCATTACTTAAAGGGACACTCAACCCAAAAGACAAGTTGGGTTTAAATAAAAGATTGCAATCGTCTAAATACGTATGCAATACTTAAATTTTTTAATTTTGAACCGTAATTTAGTTTAAAACGAAAACATTCCATCATGTGATATAAACAAACCAATGGGATCGATTTCTCTGGCCCAGCCAGACCACAACAGTTGATCCCATTTAGATCAAGTTTAGATCAAGTGATGAGATATTTTCGTTTTAAACTAAATTACGGTTCAAAATTTAGAAATTTAAGTATTCCATACGTATTTAGACGATTGCAATCTTTTATTTAAACCCAACTTGTCTCTTTGGTTGAGTGTCCCTTTAAGTCAAAATAATCCTGCTGGAAAATTTTTTTTTTTTTTAAAGCAAATTCTACATTTCCTGACGGCACTAATATGACCTTTCGATGTGTTGATATTTCAACATTTGCTTTCTTTGGAAATGTAAGCCGAGCTTGCGAAAACGGAAAATGGCAGGGAAGAATTCCTCATTGTGTTCGGCTTTACCCCTACAGTTGTAAGATCCAATAAATTATAGCACATTAGAAAAATGATACAAGTAAAAAAAAAAATTAACAGTTTACTCAGCACCAGTTATTGCCTTCGATATTTCTTCTGAACAACTAAGTATTACCCAGAATGGAACATTAATGATTCCAGACAATACTAATGTAACATTGCACTGCTTGTGGTTGAGAGATAACTCGGAACCGAATTGGAAGAAAGACGGAAAATCTATTGATAAAAAAGTTATTCCCTCAAAAACATGTAACATAACTTGCTAAAAACTGACGATAAATAATGATAGCCTTTTCCTTTTATTGAAGTTTGGAATAAAAGAGACAATTCATACCAATTGCTCATTCCTAACATAAAAGAAAACGCATCTGGTTACTACTCATGTTTTACACCCAATCGGAAGCGCCATGGAATTAATATAATTATTTTTCATCAAGCAAAGCCCAGTGAGGAAATATCTGTTATTGGTATATTATGTTTCTTGTTTCTTGTTTCAACTGTATTAATCTCGTTGTTATCTTTCATAGAAGAGAACGAGAATGAAACTACTTCTTTACCACTATCTTGCATATTCGATCCAAGTCAGAGTTTACATACAAAAGTTTTCCAAAATGGGCAACTTATTTCCAGAAGTGAAGAACCACAAGAATTTCCAAATAATACCACATTGAATATTATTTGCGAAAATGTGCTACACTATAAATTAGAAGGAAATAAATTAATTTCTTGCGAAAAGAATCAATGGACAAGCCCGTTGCCTAATTGCACTCGTTTGATGGACAGCCGTAAGTGAAATTCAATAATTTCTGAAATATTTGACTTCATTTCAATCTTTCATTTAAGCCGACTCAGCTCCTCCTCTAGACATTCAACTAAGTGGAACGGATAAAACCTACTTTGTTAATGATCAAGGAACTGTAGTAGTTCCTAAAGATACCACTATTACTTTCATATGCAAATACAGCAGTTCCAAACCAATTATGTCATTATTTGGAACCAGATTGCGATTTTCAACCGGTAAAATTCAAAAGATTTAGGTAAAATCCTAAATATCAATATAAACTTTTTAAAGGTCAACATCGGGCTGGTGGAGCGCCTGTTTGGTATCTTCGTTTGGATATCCCTTCAACTCCTGTTAGATTTACGTTTGTATGCAAAGCACCCCGAAAGGATAGCGATTTGTTTCATTCTTTAGACGTGATTTCCAAAAGTATTAATTACATTATTTATTAATTTTCGGTCTTTATATGCTATAAAAATGTATGGCTTTCAGACACGTGCGTTTTGGAAGAACGGAAATTACAAATGAAATGGCGAGGAAGTAAAATAATTTCTGTTCCTGGTCGTCATGTTTACGCAGAGGATGATACAGTGGCAGTTGGATGTGATGATGTTACAACATCTGTAATTCCAAGCTATTTCCGTTGCGGGGATAAAGGAAATTGGATTCCCGGACCCAATCAAAGATGCCGAGCGAGATAAAAAATTGTTCCCAATCAACGTCTTTTAGAAATTATGTTTATAAATGTATTATCGATATTAATTAAAATGTGAGTTTTGGTTTTCTACTATTTAGTTCATTAGAAAAAAATATTCATGACACGGAACTATACGAAATCATGAAATTTTAAGTTGTAATCAGCTATTAAAAAAGTAGTCACTTGTTACCAGCTGCACTATTTACTGGGTTTCATTAGGGATAGCAATAACACTACAATTTTTACTTCCATCCAAATCACACGATAAAAGCTCTTTAACTTTTCATGTGCTGAGCTTTTTTAAAATTATATTTGTCACATAGTTCAATTTTTCTCTGCCTTATGGAGTAATATGTCATATTTAATCACTTTATTCATAACGATTTGCCTTTCAAGCTTTGTTTGCTTGGGCTATTCCAGCAATTTATTGATTTATCAGGAAAAATATCTAAATCCTAAGACAAGATAGGAAATGCAATGTGATGAAAATAGTAATTCATAATAGTTGGTGAAAGAAAACTGAAAATGCTGTTCAAAAAAAAACTTAGACCATAATTACTCAATGTAATCCACCAGAAAGCGTCGCTATTATTAGAAACAACTGCACTATTTCGAGAGATTTTCTCAGTATAATTTTATCAAAACCCTTTTGATAATTATTCAATTTTATGTTTTTCCTGTTTTGAATGTTCTTTATACTACGTAGAGAAGTAATGTATGGTAGCATTGAAAAAAATTGCTAATAAGAAAATAATTACACCAAGTATAATTGTAGTCCTTGAAAATATAATTTTGTTTTTGTTATTGTCAATAAACTTCCTTATATAATTAAAAGGCTCAATTATAAATTTGTGAATAATAGGACCTAAAATAAACCTAACATTCAAAGTCAAGTGTAACCAATAAATACTGCATTCACCTGCCTAGGTTGACGTATAAAACAATTTGACAAAATAAATTAATCTTGCTATAGAAAATGAAAAATTTTAGAATCGTTTCAAAATTCTTTCTGCATCTTTTCCAAAATACACTACCAGCAATACAAGCAATTAATTAAAACAAACATCCTTGAAAAAATATCTGCTCATGTAATTTGTGATAATTTCCTCATCTCATGGGAACTAATTATATTAATTTAAATTCAATTTATGAAAAAATTCTACTGAATAACAGATGTTCAACTCATACACAGAAATTTCTCTCATATTATCAAATTACAATAACCAATCTTACAAGCCAGTGCGAAATATCCAAGACCCAAAAAAACATTAAGTAGTTCGAAAATGAAAGCAACATTTTACATCGTAATGACATTCATTTTCCAATTCGATAAAAAATCAGCAAACGGCACAACCAACAAGGAAATCTGTGATCTACCTAAAATTTCATGCATATCTTCTGACGATGCAATTTTAGAGTGGAATTGCACTTTTCCATCTCCACCAGACTACAGGACTTCCTTGCAATGCACTTCCAAACCAGTAAGTTATACAGATCAATTATTCGTCTGCAGAGGCCAGTTGTTTGCGTCATTATTCAACATTTTATTCCACTTGCCAACGAATAACCAAACACTAAAAACTGTTAAATTAACGATTTGTACCCCTACAACTACAGCATTTCGAAATGCCGTTAAATGGAAACTAGAAAAGAATGAAATTACAGTTGACCAAAATTACACTATCTCATATAACCCAGTGCATGGTAACCCAACTTGCCCAGAAGAAAACAAGTCTTATTATCACAATGCAATAGGAGAATACAAATTTGATTTTAAGGATGAGTCAGTGTATGTACGACTTCCCGAATGCCTTCTGCCAATTGAATATTTGGATGTAGTTTGTGTTATCGCCTGTACTATATCCTGTGGCACATTGGGTTTAGCAATGATTCTGGATTTTTTACTTCCAACCACATCATACGACAAAAGACCTTTAACTTGTCATATGTTAAGCTTTTTTATAGGCTATATTGGTGTCATAATCCGATTTTTCACTGAAAAACCGTATGGAGTAATGTGTTATGTAATCAGTTTATCAGTTAATTACTTTTTCCAAACAGGAATGACGTGGATGAGTGTGATAGTGTTCGACATGTGGAGGCATTTGCACAAAGAACGAATTTTCACTCATACATTGCACAAAAGCAATAAAAGATTTGCCCTTCAATCTTTATTTGCGTGGGGTATTCCAGCAATTCTTCTGGTTTTGACTTATCCGGCAAAATATCTATACCTTGAGACGGAATTTGAGGACTGCAAATATTTGTTCAGAACCAACACTGTGCAAATTTTGATGTTTTATTTGACGCCAGAAATTATTCAAGCGGCAAATTTTGTGATATTCATAATTATTGGTTGGAACATAACACATTTTGATGAAAATGTAGTTTTGGCTAAAGGTCATAACCACCGAAAAATGTAACACAGGTAATTCTTCCTTTTTAAAATAAAATAACTTTCTCGGATGTTTCAGATGGCGGATAATGGTAAAACTTATGGCCGTTGTCGGGGTCTGCACTCTAATGGGAACACCCACATGGATATTTCAAAAATCGCATTCTATTAACCCGTACATCAGTGTGTTCTTCAATGCGGTCGTGTTTTTACAAGGTTTTTGGCTGTTTTTAGCTTATTATGCTAATTTCAAAGTTTGAAAAAACTTGTGTAACAGGAAAAAAATTTATAATTCTTAAAATCTATAATATTGTTATATAATAACAATTCTCCAAACAACATCATGTAATAATTTTTCACATCACAAAACAATGCAAAAAAATCGTTGTTCTTGAATCAATTAAGTTTAGATGGTTTGTGCGGTTAACTCACTTTTTAAGTCATTAAACGAAATAGTCAAAAATCAAACTATGATACTTCGATTTCTCACGAATTTGACCAAACACAAACATGTGGAATAATAAAAAAATCGTGATGATTACAACGATTTCAAATCTTATTGCGGCAACAGATATTTTAGAGCGCCACTATGTCACTTCCAGAAAATGTACTGCAATACGTCGCCAAGGAAGTGCTTAGCACATGGATGAAATTTACGCGAGGCCAAATGCTTATCGAAGTTGGCATGCTAAATAAAACGTGTAAAAAAATTTGACAGGTAAGTAAATCATGCTAACATTCAATCATGCCAAAATAATGAATGAATGTTGTTGGAAAGTAGACTAATTTCTATCTACATCTTTTATCAGAACGATAGTAAAATCTATAATAGAAGCAATTGTTTGGTATAATAGTTGACCTTGAAAAAGCCTGTGCGGGTGTTATTTTAAAATACTTCCTCACCGCATAGAACCCTTATCGCAACACATTTGCATTAAGTGAACAATACAAGCTAAACATCCTTATGCGAAGTCAACGTACAAAATAAATTTCTTTGAAACAATCGACATTCAAATCATCAAGAGAAATTTTTGTTATGCAATATCGTGGTTTCACGATACAATACAATATCCAGGATTCAAAAAAACAATTTAGCTAAGAGAAATCTCTGAACAAGTTGTTTGCAACCACAGATATGAAAGCACTATTTTTTATCGTATTGACATCCCTTCTCCACTTCGAGAAAAACGTGGCAAACGGGACTACTGAGAAGGAAATTTGTGATTTGCCTAAAATATTTTGCGAGTCTTCATCTGATTTTGAATGGAACTGTACTCTACCATCACCAATAGACTCCAATACATCTCTGCAATGCACATCCAGATCAGTGAGTAGTACCGACCAATTATTTTTCTGCAGAGGCCAGTTGTTTGCATTATTATTCAACATTTTATTTCACTTGCAAACGAATAACCAAACAGTAAAAACTGTTAAATTAACTATTTGTACGCCGACTACTAAAGCATTTCACAAGGCAGTAAAATGGAAACTAGAAAAAAATGAAATTACAGTTGACTCAAATTACACTATCTCATATAACCCAGTCCATGGTGACCCAATTTGCCCAGCAGAAAACAAGTCCTATTATCACAACATTTTAGGAGAATATAAATTTGATTTTAAGGATGAGTCAGTATATGTACGACTTCCGGAATGCCTTCTGCCAATTGAATATTTGGATATAATTATTGCCATCAGCTGTATTCTATCGTGCGTCGCATTAGGAATAGCAATGATAATGGATATTCTACTTCCATCCACGTCGTACGATAAAAGACCTTTAACTTGCCATATGTTTAGTTTTTTTATAGGTTATGTAGCTATCATAATTCGATTTATCACTGAAAAACCTTACGGAGTAATGTGTTATGTAATCAGTTTATCAGTTAATTACTTTATCATGTCAGGAGTGACGTGGATGAGCGTGATAGTGTTCGATATGTGGAGGCAGTTACACAAAGATCGAATTCTCACTCACACATTTCAAAAAAGCAATAAAAGATTTGCCTTTCAATCTTTGTTTGCTTGGGGTGTTCCAGCAGTTTATCTGGCTTCGGTTTATCCGGCAAAATATCTAAATCATAAGACAGAAGATGAAGACTGCAAATATTTGTTCAGAAGTAACACTGTACAAGTTTTGCTTTTTTATTTGCCGCCAGAAATTATTCAAGTGGCAAATTTTATATTATTCATAGTCATTGGCTGGAATGAAGCACATTTTGATGAAAAGGCAAACCTGGCTAAAAGACATAAACATCGAAAAGTGTGAGAAAACATGTTACTTTATAAATAATAAAAACAAAAAATAACTTATTTCGGTTCTTTCAGATGGCGGGTTATGGTAAAACTCATGTTTGTAATTGGAGTCTGCTCGCTAGTGGGAGTACCAGTATGGATAATTCAAGACTCAAACGTTATTAACCCGTACATCACTCTATTCTTAAACGCGGTCGTTTTTTTACAGGGGTTTTGGCTCTTTTTGGCTTATTATGGAAACCTCAAAGTTTGGAAAAAATTGTGGATCCGGAAGAAAAAGCCCGTTAGTGACATTTCAACGTGATTAACTACAGTAATATTTTTAAAATCAACAATTGTGTTGTATATTCACATAATAAAGAAAGCAAAGTTCTTTGATATCTCTAATTAAAATGCAGTGTATTAAAATCATTTAACATATTAAACAATTTTGATTAAAATTATTTAAATTGTCTTCCAATTGGACCAAAACACCATATTTAAAATAATAGGAATTAGACCAATTAAGAGTATGCACAATATCAGAAGTAATAAACTCTCTTTTACAGTTTGCTTACTTCTGATGATATCTACAGGAGATCCTAATTTTCTTTTAACGCCTGAATGAGATTTCGAATGTCATGCCTAGTCAGCTGGCTTTTTAAAAATGAGCTGTGAAATAGTACTGTAACCAAATGTCAACGAATTACGGAAGAATTTCCATATCTCTAAATTGAATCATTATTGAACAATTTAAAAACCATTTATGTGATCGAGTAAACCAAAGGAAAAAGCTCCGTACGACACTTAACACTACAAGCACTCTTATTAATCTACTTGGTATACAGAAAAATTCAATGTATACTGCTACACGTCGCCAAGGAAATACTAGGCAGATGGACGAAAGCGAGACCAAATGTTTGTCGTCACTCTAAATAAAACGAGTAAAAGAATTTAGCAGGTAAATATTAAATGTTAGCGATAGTAAAATATATAATAGAAGCAATTATTTAGTATAATAGTAGACCTTGAAAAAGCCTGTGGGGTGTTATTTTAATAAACTTCCTCACTGAATAGAACACTCATCGCAACACGTTTCATTAAGTGAACAATACAAGCTAAATATCCTAATGTGAAGTCAATGTATAAGGAAAATTCCTTTTATCTTAAGAACAAACATTCGACCTCCGACTCATCAACGGAAATTTCTGTTATGTAACATGGTTTCAAAATACAATACGGAACTACAAAAATCGACGCGAAATATCCTGGAATCAAAAAATCATTTCAACTAATAGAATTCAACCACAAACATGAACCTGAAAGCAGAATTTTACATCGCATTGATGTTGTTCATTCTCTACTTCGAGAAAAACGCGGCAGACGGGACTACTGAGAATGAAATTTGTGATTTGCCTAAAATATTTTGCGAATCTTCAGCTGATTTTGAATGGAACTGTACTTTACCATCCCCAACAGACTCCAATACATCTCTGCACTGCACATCCAGATCAGTGAGTAGTACCGATCAATTATTTGTCTGCAGAGGCCAGCTGTTTGCATTATTATTCAACATTTTATTCCACTTGCCAACGAACAACCAAACAGTAAAAACTGTTAAATTAACGATTTGTACGCCTACCACTACAGCATTTCGCAAGGCAGTAAAATGGAAACTAGAAAAAAATGAAATTACAGTTGACCCAAATTACACTATCTCGTATAACCCAATCCATGGTGACCCAATATGCTCTACAGATAACAAGTCTTATTATCACAACGTATTAGGAGAATATAAATTTAATTGGAAAGATGAATCGGTATATGTACGACTTCCTGTATGCCTTTTTCCACCAAGTGAATATTTGGATATAATTATTGTCATCAGCAGTATTCTATCTTGCGTCGCATTAGGAATAGCAATGATAATGGACGTTCTACTTCCATCCAAGTCATATGATAAAAGACCTTTAACTTGCCATATGCTAAGTTTTTTTATCGGTTATGTAGGTCTTATAATTCGATTTTTCACTGAAAAACCTTACGGAGTAATGTGTTATGTAATCAGTTTATCAGTTAATTACTTTTTCCAAACAGGAGTGACGTGGATGAGTGTGATAATATTCTATATGTGGCGACAGTTACATAGAGATCGAATTCTCACTCATACATTTCACAAAAGCAATAAAACATTTGCCCTTCAATCTTTGTTTGCTTGGGGTGTTCCAACAGTTCATCTGGCGTTGGTTTATCCGGCAAAATATCTAAATCATAAGACAGAAGATGAAGACTGTAAATATTTGTTCAGAAGTAACACTGTGCAAGTTTTGCTTTTTTATTTGCCGACAGAAATTATTCAAGTGGCAAATTTTATATTATTCATAGTCATTGGTTGGAATGTAGCACATTTTGATGAAAAGGCAAATCCGGCTAAAAGTCTAACATGTCGAAAATTGTAAGAAAAATTGTTACTTTATAAAAAAATAAAAATAAAAAATAACTTATTTCGGTTCTTTCAGACGGCGGGTTATGACAAAACTCATGGTTGTAACTGGAGTCTGCTCGCTAGTGGGAATACCATTATGGATATTTCAAGACTCAAACGTTATTAACCCTTACATCGTTTTATTCTTAAACGCGATCGTTTTTCTACAGGGGTTTTGGCTCTTTTTGGCTTATTATGGAAACCTCAAAGTTTGGAAAAAATTGTGGACCCGGAAGAAAAAGCCCGTTAGTGAGATTTCAACGTTAGGGACATTTCAACGTGATAAACTACAATAATATTTTTTTAAATCAACAATCGTGTTGTAATTTCGTATGAATAAAGAAAGCACACTTCTTTGATGTCAATAATTAAAATGCAGTGTGCTAAAATCAATAAACGTATTAAACAATTTTGACTAAAATTATTTTCATTTTCTACCAATTGGACCAAATCACTACATTGAAAATAGTAGGAATTAGATCAATTGACAGTATGCATAATATCTGCAGGATGCGAATCTTCTTTTAACGACTGAATGAGATTTCGAATGGAATGCCTCAAATTCTGGCTTCTTAAAATTAGCTGTGAAATAGTTTTGTAACCAAATGTCAACGAATTACGGAAGCATTTCCACAGCTCTAAAATGAAGTATTATTGAACAATTTAAAGTTAAAAAGAAGGCGTGTCACCAGCGACTACCAATCATTCATGAGCCATGATATATCTTTGAAAAATTGTTTGAAAACTAAGTCAAATAAATGTTAATAAATCTGAACCCTCATTTACTTTCCCAAGGAAAACGCAGTGGATAGCTTTCCAGATATAAGATTGAGGGCACCAACTTCACAATCACAAACCGAAATGGCTGCAAATTACGTTTTCCTTTCCTATTCAAGCAAAAATTCCGAGAATAAAAATTTTTTCCATATATCGTAACATGACGAGGGAACTGACTGAAATGTGGTTCCTCTCATAACTCATAACCAAGATTCCCTATCCCCGTATGTACGTGTAACTAAACTTATAATTAATATAACAGAAAAACTGTCATACATTTTACCAGTTCAGTCCTTGAGTTTACACGGACTTGCCTGCAAATCAGATTTCCAATTCTTCAAAACTGCAACTTCATTCCGGTTTTGATTGCAACCTTTAGTTTTTATGTAGTGGCAGATGGCTAATCGGTGAATGGAAAATCTAAATTAAAATAGAAATAAATTTAGTGTTCATTTTAGAGAATTGAATATCGCTTAATAAATACTTTTCTTTATGAAATACTCATGTATAAAATGCCAGTTTTGAACCTTTAAAATTCTTTACTATCAATGTACATTTGCTCTTAAATAAATACTCATCAGTACATGTGAAAGTCAACTATGAATCTAATTACAAACACTGGTCTTACTCTCAACGCTTAAGTGCCATTAGCAATTTAAATTAAGTGACGCCACTCGTTTAACATGCTTGCGGCACAATCTTTCAGAAAAATAAATTAGAAAAAAGAAAAATACAATTCACAATTCAAACAGTATCGACAGCTAATTTAATTCGAAAACAAGTTTCCTCGTTTTGCAAAAGAGTTTGTATAGATTGCACAAATTTTTCCCTTATCCTATTGAACTCCATTATATCTTTAGGTTTTTCAGCCAACCAGAATTTGTCAAATTCATAGAATAGAAAGCCTGAAAAAAGTTCAAACATTTCATTTACACAAAATTCAATTTATGGTCATCCTTACTGTAGAATTGATGAAAACGTTCTAATTTCGGTCTTCCTTTAATAGCATTAAATAGATGTACTTTTAGCGCCCCCGACATCAGCAACTGATGAGCAATACTAGTTAAATTAATACCAACGATGGCGAAGGAATAGCTTCAAAAATAAAAAAAAAATTTATAGCAATTACACAACTTGAACCTTAGTTTATACTTACCCATATTTTGGATGATGGGAATGTGAAATGACGTGACGGGCAGCGCCGTTATATTCTTCTGCAAAATATCTAAATTCATTTCTCATTTATTGTACTACCCTAAACTACATTAGTCAATTAAAAAACTAACAATAAATTTTCTAATCCAAGCAATCCCATTCCTCGAAAATCAGTCTTTGGATCATCGCCCTGAAAGCCAATTTCGCCCCACTGCTTCGTGACACGAGATTCCAACGGCGTATTTGGTTGTAGCAGCTCCCATAACTAGATTAGAAAAGAGTTACAGGCCAGTGATTACCAAGAATGTATAAGTTAATAATTACGTATAGCAATTTGTTTTCGTGGGACGGATTTTCTGAATTGTATGGAATTTTACGAATAGTTTCTACTTCGTAAATCAATTGACGATAACCTAATATTTGGTGAAGCGCTAAATCCATTCCCTCCATAAATCTTCGAAAAAAAATTCTTTTTATATGGATTTTGTTTATTATTACAAGTTTTACTTACGTTGGATGAAACCGAGGGTCGATTCGTTTGATGCGAGTCACAGCAGCAACGGCTTCGGTGACTAAATAATCCGACTCTTTCCCATGAAATTTTCCTTCATCTGATATTTTACTCAAAAGAGTTACCATGTCTTTTATTCCAGTTGTTCTCGATTTTAGCAAACTATCTTCTACATAAGCAGAAATTAGAGTTTAGATTTTTTTTTTCTTTTTCTAGTTTTTAAAGTATAGATGCGTATTACCTATTTGTAACGCACGTTTGGCACCAATTTCCCCATAACATATTCTTTGCAATTCTGTGAGACGAGTAGTTTTGCGCAGAAACCATTTATACAGTGGTCGAGTTAACCAAAGCAAAAAGCTCCATACGACACTTAACACTACAAGCATTCTTCCTGATCTGTCCAAAAAAATTAAGATGAATTATTGAATTCAATGTTTGAGTACAAAGTAAACCTTACCATTTGTTGTGAAACGTATTTATTTACAACACAAACGTCGGAGAAATTTTGTTTTACTGCGATGACAGGTCGCCATGAAAGGTTGAGCTGCTATTTCGAGAATGTTCTTTGATAGGTGCTGCCATCTGCTGGGTGTGCCTTAAATTGCGTTTGGTTTATTGTAAATGTTAATTCGTTCAAAATTTGTAAATTGTAATCCTTGTTGATTAAAGTTCATGTGAAACTTATATAATAGTTTACGGTGTGTATTTTATAAGTTTGGTAAAATGTGGGCAAATGTCTTGGTAAATTTTATTAAGAAAAGCGTTCAATTAATTGCAAAAAAACTGAATTTTTTTTTTACCTAGTCATAAATGTTTAACAACAGTCACAGCTAGAAGTTTTTGTTGAATGGGTCATGTGCCTAAAACCCTGGCAAAGCAGCAATAAGACCGTGCCGTGCAATCTTGTTCAAAAATTTGACGCAACATCCTACAACTACTACAAAAACTGCATTCATTTTTCCACGTCCCCATCATAACGCTTCTTTGTTGTAAATAATCTCACATAATAAAATTGCCGCCTATAAAATTACACCAAAGACTTTAAGCGTCTAGTTCTTATGTTACAAGAGTAATTTACATAAAATGTGGCTGCGCAAACTCACTAATTGTTGCTTTCGTTAGGAAATATTTATCTCGAAACAGTTAACTCTGTAATTTCGCGGGTTTTATTACCTTAAATACTAGGAAATGAGCGAAAATTAACTTGCTTTAGCTTTTAAACACTGCAACATCATCGAAAACTGCCGGAAGAATAAATAAATTCAAAGATAAGCAGTGAATTGTGTTTCTTCGCCTGATTTTTATCATAACTTTAATGGAAAAAATATCGCCCTTCCCTGAGGTTGACTTTTAAGAAATCAGATGTTTTTCATTTATATTTTCTAGGATTCCTTTTGTTGCATTTTTTTTATTTCCGAAACGAACCAATTTCCCTTTTCTTCAAAGAAGACTTAAAACACCAAAAATATTTTCTTGAACGTAATCACATGACCTATATTTTTTTAAACACCAGGTATTTCAGAAAACACAAATAAGATTGAACGGTATCTCAATCACATTTAGAGATTTGCAGGAAGTCTTTTGTTAATCTTCAACAGCCTGAGCAGTATGATAAGAAAAACAAGGGTGTTCCAACCTGTTACTTGGCAGTTGCGTGGCAACAAGAGAAATCCATCACATCAATACAAATCCCCCATCTCAAGTTGTTTGCAGAACCAGAGGAAATACGGGTAATATTGCATTATTAAATTAACGATAAAGCATTAAGTACTTACAGGACTTAGAGAAACAATTACCGCACTTAGCAATAACTTATTAGCTATTAGAGTGACTGTTAGAAAAATACCTTAAAAAAACAAAAAAAACTTGGCAGGTTTTTCTCATTTCCGAATTTTGTTTTTTTTCTTTTTTATTTTGGTATAACACATTAGTTCAGCAGTCAGTTTTTACATATTAGCTGCTTTTAACTATGCAGTACAATTCAATTAATCTACTTTTGATTGTTATTTATAAGCGTGTATAATAATTACTGGTACATACACTCTTATTAAACACAAGGATAAAATAAATAGTGAGAAATGATTGTGTTAAATTGTAAACTAACAATATTTTTTTGTGAACACATTTTCCAGAACACAAACTGGTTTTGAACACAGAGAATGGCTGCCGACAATAATTCAAGACGATATTGCACTTTGAAATTTTTAATGTCGTAAATATTTCTTAAGAATTATTAACTATGTGGAAGATTTTTGATTGAATACTGATTTTTTTGTTTTGTTCGAGGAGGCACGTCCTGAATTTATATTTAACTGTGGAAGACAATTATGAGTGATATCACACAACAAGAATACTGATGGTTATATAAATGGTTTTGCTTTTTGGTTTCAAGTGTTAAACAACATAGCAATGCCGTCATGAGACTCACAAAGTCCTAAAGTATATTGTTATTTTACTTTTTTCGGTTCAAAGTTTTCGTTCACTTTTTTTTTTTTTTTTATCTCTAGACCTGTTGCTGTGTAAGGCAGCCAATTTTTATGCAAGAAGTGCAATGAAAAAAAAAACCATTTTTCATTTTTTTGACTTGTTGGTGATTTGAATCTTTTTTTTTTTTTTTTTTTTTTTTTTGCAGTAACTGAATTTTTCGTAAAGTTCAATTTCAGCTTAGCAACACTCAACTCCACATTTAAAATGATATGTCGAGCAATAAAATACCTTTAGATCTTTGTGATGATATAAATTTTACATTCGATTTTTCGGATCAAAGCAATAGTAGAAAATCGAAATATTTCAATTACTCTCCAGTCATTCCAAATTAAAATTAGCAAAATTGGAAACAAAAAGGTATGTACAGGTAAAATTCGTATTTGAGTTTTTAAATATAGCTCGCCAGCACGAAAATACAGGTTTCAATTTTTTTTTTTCAGTTTCAAGAAGGCAACATTTTTGGTTTGTTGCGAGTTGAGTTTTCAATCACATTTTTTAAGGTTTGCGTAAAGTGCAAGGACTCATAGACTAATCAAAAATGTTACCACTTGAAGATAGGGAATATGAGCCTTAGTTGTGTTTTTTTAAATAAATACATTAAATTCCTTCAATAAATAAATGTAAATTTTTTTCCAATTCATTTACCCGAATATTCCAAAGATGTAATTAAGTCCAAGGGTTTTTTTTGGCGTAATAATCTTGCTGAGAAGCGAAATTCTTGCGGTCGGTCCTCCTTAAATTCTTCCTCCATGCTTTATTTTTAAGATTGTTCGGTGTTAGAGGGGGCGTATTCTTGCTCCATTGATTGGTATTGTTGCTGTCGTCCCATGTATTGAATTTAACTAGACAAGAGATTTATTACCACGTTCAGTAAGGATTTTACGTCGTAAAAGTATTTAAAGAATTCTTATTTACCTTTGCCTCGAATTGTTTTAGAGCGACAACGGCCTTTGACACACGTGTACACATCGTCAAAACAGTCACAGTCACTATCCCTGTGACATTTATTGTTAGCTATGTCTCTACATGAATTCTGAAATTAAAAAAAAATAAAATTAATTGAGGATTCAAAATGGTGGAAAATATCGAATTCAAGATTTGCGTAATTTAAAGTGACATTTAAATTAGGCGATAATTAAAAATGAGTTTGCGACCCAAGAATAATTAGATACGTCATTAGCATTAACCTCGGGGAATCGAAAAGATATTTTTAACCTGTTGCTTTATATCTTGTCATTAACGCTTACTGCAAAATTCCGAACATTTTATATTAAATTGCAAACTTTATGCCAGGATGCACAATAAACTGGAAACAGGGGGTTTTAAATAGCTAAAACATTAAAGTTGCTGCGGTTGTTTTCTATGTGTTTCAATTGCACACATTCAGTCACCGGTGGCTAAACTCGTGACGGCCAAAGTGGTGGTGGCAACTACAGCTGCCACATTTGTTTTTAAGGTCAAACCAATTTGCTTGATATTACCTAACAATATAATCAGTTCAGAAGTCAGTATTCAACTGAAATCAGATCGATTAAACATACGAGTTGAAATAATTACATCTTGTAAATACAATTTGTATGTACAAGTGACACTTTACAACGATCATTATATGCCATATATTTAATGAATCTGTAACAACTGTGAATTAGACAATTAAATATCTGTATAAAATATTCTCATACAGTAACTTGAGTTATTTCGATATATCAACTTCAATAAAAATTATTCTCTTACCAATTGATTGTCGGTACTTTCTGCCATTTGATACATGCCAAAATCGTCTTTCTCATAATCATCGTGAAAACTTCGTTCTTTCGATTTTCCCCATGTATTTCCTGTTTTGACGACTGCGTAATCGTAATCGGGGTCCAAAGGTGCGTAAACTATGGAACTAGGTTTTACAGGCGCCGAATAAATCGACGGTTGCCAATTTCTTCCTCTAATTGTGTCCGTTTTCAATTTTTTTGCTACTTCATCATAGGCAGCTCCAGGCGGGGCTGGATGTGGTTGAATTAAAACTTTGCCGTAACTTTGTTTGGGTTTTAAACCACGACTCGGTTTAACATCTAGAATTGAAGGCGTTTTTACCATGTAGCCGAAATGTGCCCCTGGATTGTGTATTTCATTGGTCAAGATGCTTTGCTGCGCAGCTCTCTTGGTTAAGCGCCAAATAGCTCTTAATTCTTCGCAAGAAGGTTCAGTTTCAGGTTGAAATGTATATTTGGTTGGAGAATACATATAGTTGATATCTTCGATATTCCTTTTCGGTGCCCATGAGTTTGAGGATGGAATGATCAAGTTGATGACTGCAGTTAAGATGAATGTTGAATAGTGCTTGGCCATTTTACACTTGAATGGGACCCAAGTCTGGAATGAATGGATGATGCAATAGGTTAATTTAATTTAATTAAGTTGACTTTGTGAGTTAAGAGTAATTAATAACAAAGTGATCTCATTTCTTTATAAACCACTTCCAAATAACACAATCAATGTGCGATACGTTTAATGGGTTATTATTCCGGCTTGTTTATTAATATTGATTAATTTAAATTAAAAGTAATGGATGCTACTCGCATTCTGTCATTTTCCAGCTTTGCATTAGCCTAAACCACTTTGGAGTGTTCTAAGCATGAAATTGCAAATGGCACCCTTCAGTTAGCAATCAAAGTCAAAAACTTTGCTTCATTACAACTTGAAAATTCGGTAGAAAAAAATCTCGATTTTCCTGAGATAAGTTCTGGTAGAATGTAAGACCAGCGGGGGGAAAAAATCATAATGGTAAGGTCAAATCAGAAAACTTTAAATCGATAACTGCACATAGAATCAATTAACATATTGTAACAAATCACATTTTAAACTGATTATCGATTTAAAAAGTAATTTAAATAAAACTACGTTTTTAATTTTCCAAAACTTTACGCATAGGAGAAGAGCATTGCTTCCTTCGCGTTGCCTTATCCAAACTTTAAATTTAGATATACCCAGGAGCGTACATTTATTGGTGAAATAAGGGTGCCTTGTTTACGTTATGCAACGTATGAATATTATACCCGAAAGGCATGATGTAAAGTTAATTTTATGATACTTATCAGCCGTGAAAAGTCAGCGCCGCGTATTGAAAGCAACAGGTTATTTTGAATGTTTACACACAGAACGACAAACAACACTAAAATAACTTAATGTGCAATCGACGTCGAATTTATTTAAATGTTGCACGCGTAAAGAAGCACCAGCCTAATAAGTTGTACCATTTAATTAATTAATAATATAAGAAGTGATGTGAAGCAAATTTTTCTACTCAAAGACTGTAGTTTGCTAGTGCCCAATGTGAAGTTGGGCTGCTGGTTCGAACACACTCCAATGTACCCAGTAACAGATTTTAGAGTGAGCACGTGAAAAATTTATTGAACTTTAGACATGTTTTCATTCCATTAACGTACTAATGAAATGTAAGCATGTCTAAAGATCTTTTGAAAACAGAAAACCTTTGTAAAAGAGAGAATGTAAACTATTGTAATAACAGAGAACGTTTAGCAATTTTGAAATTACATTCTCTTTCATTATACAAGATTGAATATTTGTAGTTATGACTTCCAGGTATTTTAATTTCTTAAATTCATTTACGATTTAAGAACATTAAAACACCTTTCATTACCATGGTCACTTCCGATATCACTTGTTATTTAAAACCGTAACGACGTATTTTCAGATTAACACGGTTTTCACAGAGATAGTTTGCAGTTTAAATGAGCACAAACTAAAATAAAATCAGCTCAAGTAACCTTTTTACTTACCCGGTTTATTTCCTGGTTATGTATCTAGTAACTCAATTTATGTTGAGTGGAATTAGATTCTCTGAATCCAATAAAATAAAAGGTTTTCGACCGAATTTAAATTAGATTTAAAAAAAAAAATTCAAATTTTCTACCTGAATCTACAGAGGTTTAAAAAGTAGTTTATTTAAATTTTCTACACTTGAAAGATTTTTTAATTTAAATAACATGACCACCAAAGGGAGCATCTGCCAGCAATTTGTAAATGATTGATTTCATTTTAAAAAGATAATTTAGAGTTCGTGTATATACTCGATTTACAGAATTTAATTTGAGAGGTTTCCTCATTGCAGAAATGGTGCTGATCCTTGTTTTCTTTTCCAAGATTATTGATTTTTATTTACTTCCAAGTGGAGTTGAATTAAAACTTAAAGAAAAAGAACTTGAAAAAAATTCACGTCGTAAATTTTTTTCCGTCTAAAACTAACCGACTACAATAATGACAAGATCCTTACTTTTCATGTCTTAAAAGGAATTTTAAGTATATTTTTAATACCACAACATCTCAAAATAAATTTCTTCCTACACTCCTAGCAATAACTTTTCCAATTTCCTCTCTTATAAGAGATGTGGTACAAGATACTTGAAGTAATGGCTAAATGTAATAAAAATACTACTCTGAAAATGACAGCAATAAATTGCCAACACTTTTAGAAACCGTACATCATTATGTCATATGTCATGTTTTCTAGTGTACTGAACTTAAAAAAAAAAAAAAAAATTTTCTTACCAGTACCCGTTTGCAGCTTGTATGCGTGAGAGATGTTTTGTGTGTATGTGTCTCTCTCTCTCTCTCAAAATCTCCCGAGCCCGTGACACATCCGCCCCCGCACAGTACGTTGGGCCTATCACTGGGCGCGCTTGCTTGGCGACTCTACATCGTCTGCGAAAGCTTTCTCAAACCAGATTCCACCAATCCTGTTGAATTGGTAAAGGATTTGTGTATCACGCTTACCATCATCATAAAAATTCGAATGTACCCTATCCCAAGGCAACACATTTTTTTTTTTCAATTGGTAAGCCAGGCTCACAATTCTTTGAAGTTTAATTAATTAAATTTCGTTTTTCAATGAAAACGTTTTTTTTTAAAAAAAAATATCAACCTAGTTTTGGTGTAATTGAACTCAAAATTAAATTTCCAAAAAAAAAGTTTCCACAGAACTTTCACTCTTAGGAGAGTTAAGAGTATATACCGAAGAACCAATTAAAATCGTATTCGAATGGGAGATAGAAGAAAGTTGCCCACAGGAACACAATTAAAAAAAAAATAATAACGCCGGAACAAAACAAAAGCTTTTAAATCAATATAAGAAAAAGAACATTTCATTTTCATTACTAGTTGAAGTTTGGCATTTTTCAAACCAAACAGCTTCATTTATTTCTATTTATAACTGACAAGAGTCTCTCGAGTAACCCGTTGGTGAGATGTAACGTTAACTGTGCAAATATTGACGGACAGTTCGGTCAATATAAACGTTTCAATCGATTTGGTAAAGTCGTGAAATTTTATCTTAAAAAGATACTCTATTTAGATAATTTGTACGTTTGCTGGAAACTGAGTGGGGTCGAAAAAAAATCCGGTGAGGTCTAAACTCCTTCGCCTTCCAAAAAAATTCCTTAGCACAAGAAATCGATAAACGCTTGTTCAGTTTTGAACAAAGTAAAAGTAGGTAAAGTTAGATTAGGTCGAATCGGAAACCTATTCGGCTTTCAAAATTGAACAAGGGCTCATCGATTGCTTATGCCGAGGGCTTTTTTTGGTTTGGGGAAGTCCAATGGACTTTGGACCCCCAGATTTTGTTTCGACCCGGCTGGGTGAGCGTGAGTTGGCATCGTTCCAATATAGCGTGATGCTACTTCCATTGAACGCTCTTCTCATTCATTCTGTCTTTCCATTCATGAAACCCTTCCACGCCTCCTATTCCTACTCGGCGCATGCGCCATGTCGCACTGCGGCACACACCTCTTTTTCGGTCCACACAACAAATTAAAGCTGTGTTATAAAAGAAATTCAATATTGTCTGTGAAGCTTTTCTAGAGTGATTACAACGAAAATGAAATGTTAGAAAAAGTTTTTACTTTTTGATTAACGATTTTTTTTTTCAAGTGGCAAATTTAAATTCTATTTGAGGTTGGTGACTTTATCCAATACTCACTCCAAGTGTTCGCGTATTGATTTCTAAGGAGTATAAATGACCTCTTTCATGAATTCTCGAAGAAATTTGATAGTTGAATCGTAAAATTTTGTAAGGTTCATTTGCTATTAGAGTCGTGTTTGCGTCTAATTTCATTATCATTTTTTCTGATTTCTATTCCATTAAACCAGAATGACGACAATAGTCAGCAATTTGGAAGGGAATTCTCCTCCATTAACTGAAATCAATTTTACAATCCACCCATTTACTTTTGTCTCCATTGGGACTGGCCAAATGACTCAATATTTTTTCTCAAATAAAAGCCAAATGTTTTTTATTGTAATTTTTTTCCAAGAAACTTAATAAGGTCATTTAAATTTTACCCGCACGAAAACGTAAGTTAATTTGTTTGCATCATTGATCACATCATCAGAAATTTTTTTTAGAAAAGTTGAAACTGTACATTTCAACAATTTCTTAAAACTTACAAATGACAAATCGTAGAAACTAAAGAAATAACATGTTTGCGCATAGTTTTGGAAAATGATCACACAGCTCTATTTTGATCGCAAACATTTGATATGATTGTAGTCATTTTTCTCATTACCTTTGTGAAAAAATGGGTCAATTCGTCGAGTAAACTGTAACGAGTTACAATTTCAGTTAGTACCTGAACACATGTTTGGCCAATAACTCAACACATTTAGTGGCCTTTATTTGAACACCACGTTAAATGTTATAGTATAAGTTCAAATAGTGATGTTATAGTATTTTCGTAAAGAATATAGTGTAATTGTAAACCCATGAGTGTAATGGGCTAACAAGAAACGAAAAAAAAAAAACTTGTCTTAAAAATTTCGGAAGGTTCTAATTGTAAGTTTTGATTCTCAATGACTTTGCTCAATGAAGTTGCTTTTTTGGTGAAACTGATAAAAAACATAAAATAATTGACCAACAGTAGTTGGATTGACCTAATTTGAGTTACCAGATTACGTATTCCTAACGATTTTCCCTTAACCCAAATTGGGTCCATTTGACCCTGGTTTCAATAGAATAAATACGCAAGGTTTGATCTACTAATGATCAAATATTCATAAACACACTTGACTAAAATGATTAATATTAAACCAATTAACTAAGAAAAGTGATCGCAACGCTATGAGCCTGTCAAAAAAAAAATATTTCGGCTTAGTTCCATTTAATTAATATTAGACAAAATCTTAAATCTCAAAATTGCACTTCAAACTAAAACCACCGACTACCATATTTCTACGTAACTCAACGTTACTGAAAATGTGAGCATTTGAAAATTGAACGACAGAGTAAATTATCTTTTATGCATACTAATATCAGTACTAGCAAATACACTACAAAAAATTCAGAGCGGTTTGTATGAACACTGGGAAGAAGCTTACCATTCCGCCCCAATCACAGCAGGATATATTTAGATACGGTTTTCCTGCACCGAATGTATCAATAACCTTTCGTCTAAATTATTCTGCATGAATACCAATATTAAAAACAATTTAGTCTGCATTTGGGCTTACACGCAGACCTATTCTGCTAAGTGAAAGCAACATCTTGCTCAACAACTGGAAGTACACGACAATCTCCCGCACCGCAGATGTTACAGCTGAAAGTCACGTACAAAAAACGACTGTACATCACTTTTTGTTTTAAGAGTGAACGAGTCATTTTAAATTCATAAAATTGTGCTAAAGCACCTTAACCGTACGGTATAAGTTAAATTAATTTTTGTAATTGAATATATAAAATTGAATTTGCCCTCACTTTGACATTTCTTTAGTGCAGTTTAATTACGGGGGAATTAAGCACGCACATGTTATTTAAAACTATGCAAACAAGTTTACAAACCGTTCCTTTTTTAAAGTTCAAGAACTCACAGCTTTTATAAAAATTTCATTTACAAGTCTAAACTGGAGTTACGAAATTACCTCAGAATAAATAACATTAACACCTTTAAATAAGTTAGCATTGAGGTTATTATTGATCTAACAATAAATTTAACGGAAAAGTGTAAAATGTCAAAAGAAATCAAGGTTCAACCTCATTAGCGAATTATTATTCTAAAAATCAAAGTGCAATAAGGAAATGAAAGGGATAAATAGAAATGGCAGACAATTGACCCAATTCGGCATTTTGAATCGATTTATTGGGTAACAAATCTGAATTCGATTAATCATTGAGCGTATATTCTTAGAATTCAATATTTCAGCGGTTAATGTGGTTTCACTTGTAGCTGTGTATTAATTAAACTTGAACATTCCATTTACGTACGTACCTTATGGTTATAGTCCCATTTGACGTCAGAGACTTCGGAAATCAGTGTGTGTGGGTAGTGAATGTAACCAGCGGTCCTAAACCTTCCAGACACGCATGCGCATTCACTCGAGAAAGGGAAGTGAAGGGAACGCGGTCGATGTGCATCTGCTTCTGGATGGAAGAGGCTTTTGATAAGAATGATGAAACTTTCATTGAACAGTTTAGAGTTTTTTTTTTTACCTTCAGTTTTCCTAAAGTTTAAGGGTTTGGTTACCACATTTTCCTGTTTAAAAAACATTTTACAAAAATAGTAATTAAATTAATTAATTAACCTACCACTTTTCTGGTTGATTCTAACTCTGAACTAACCCTGACTTTTGCACCTTCACTGCAATTAATTTCAATAAAAATTCTTTTCTTGTGGGTTATGACCTGCTGTATTTTTAGCAATCTTTTTACTACCCTTCTTTAGTTGCCTAGCAATTTTCTTTTCACACGGTTTATTCAAGCAAAAAAAAAAAAAGAGAAAATGTGAAATTACATTGTGGGAGGGTACAAATTTTTTCTCTGCTTCCTTCAAAATTTTAATTTCAAGTTTTTATAAATAACTGAAAAGTAATTAAAATGTGAATTTTTTTTTCAAAAATTTTTTTTTTAGCACTTTCCATTAACTCCGTACATTAATATTTGAAAATTGTCACCCATATTCATTTTGTGGGGGTTCGTTAGTGATTTCATAACTTCCCTGTGTAAAAAATGACGCCCACCCAACGTGTTTTATTTTAAACTTTTGTAAATGATGATTCTGTTTGTGAAGGGAGAGAACATTATCCGCAATTTATTGACACCAGCTTTGGACTCTAAATATCTTTTAAAACTCCCAGCAAAATAATTTAGAACGTTAATGGGAACTTGCACTTTTTTGAATTTTTTTGAATTTCATTTATAAAAACTTGAGAATTGACTCCCCTTCCTTTCTTTCCACAATTAATAATTCACGTCACAAGTGTCACATTAGTCATAAATGCTTTCTCGTAGAGTTTTTATTGTGTTACTGAATGAGAAATGAAGAAAATTCTAAACTTCTGTTTTCATTTCATTCAAAAATTTGATTAAATTTGAATTATTATTGTCGCGAAAATGATCATTATTTAACAAAAATAAAAAAATAAAAATTCGACGTGAATGAATATAAATCTTACATGATTTTATTACTTTTTTTTTGTGATTTCCCATTTTATTGATTTCACCTAGTGAAAGTAATCCAACAGAAAACATGTGATTTATGAAGCCATCAACAATAAAGAATGATGGTCGAACCGTGTAGATGTTGATTGGTCAGAAACTTTACCCTACCCACTTAATTACGGGTCTGTCAAAACTAGTAATATAAACCATGCTTATGTTTAAACATAACTTGCTAAGACTAAACCTGGTTAGGAATTGATTCTTTTCATGCAAAAGGATTATCAAGCACTAAACTCTTAATTAATCCAGTTTCAACAAAGGATTTGAAAAATTGTTCAATAGACCGTTTTCTGGCCTGTAGTGGTGACTAAGTGAAACGCGTCTTAATTAGGCTTATAATTCAGCCACATTTGACGTCACAATACCTTTAGTGAAGTGATACGTGAAGTGAGACGGGAGTGCTTTCAACCATGAGTTCAATAGTTACATTCTAAATGGGCGTGCTATTTCCATTAAATAAAAGCAAACAATTGCTTTTATTCCCCACTCCGTAAAGTGATTTTAAAATTCACTGTAAATCTTAAATTTTCCTGTTCACTTTTTCTGTATTTATTGATTTTTTTTTTGTAATCCAGTTGAACCTTTTATTGATTCGATTTGGATAATTGACAAAAAATTGAAAAAAATATCACGTGCAGAAAAAGCTTTAAACTGATGTCTTTCACTTTAACTCTAGGTGCCCCAAAGTAAATTCGTTTTTACTGGCTCCATTCCAAGTGTTATCATCTCGTTTTAATTCACTGCTATTTTTAGCAAGTCATCTCTCTTGGCCAATCGCAAGTCGCCTCAGGGCACGCATGCGTACACATCCCTTTCTGTCCATTCAGCTATGTATTGATTTTGAGCCTCATTCAAGTTTTTTCTGCAGACTTCCGGGTTTGGCCAATGGCTGGACTTGCACATTGAAGCAATTCGTGTAACATTTAAACTGAAACGTAGATGTTAAATGATGTCAAATTGCTTTGTGAATTACGTCATTTAATTCTAACCTGGGGAGATGATTCAACAAAATTATGTGAATGGCAACGCTTGTTCTGTTATGATTACTGAACTTGGCACTAGAGTGGGCTTCGAATCTGCCTTGCCTAATTCATGAGGAGGTAAAATGTAACACAAGTTACTTGCCATTTCTCTGATTTGAAATAAGATATAAGTGGTTGTTTTTACAAATCTCTTTCTTTGCCCTGTATATTTGCAGTTTATATCAGTGTCAGCTTAGACAACGGGTATCCTGAGCCCTGTGTCCAGTGGGAAGTCAAGTTATGGTCCAATAATATTTGGAATTAAATATGAAACTGCATCTTTGATAAGATAACACTTTTCCTGATCAATTTGCTTTGAAGTGTCACCATTTTGTCTGACACCAATTTTCAGATCTGGTATCAATTTCAGGTTTAGTCTCCATTCTCAGATCTGGTCTCAATTAATAAGACAAAACAACCGTCATTAAAACCTACATGCACGTGTAGGTTTTATTTATTACTCCCCCTATCAGATTTCTGCTTTTGTTTTTGCAAACTTGTTTTGGATGGAATACTTTGTCATTGCAGCAAAGGCAATAGTTGAATAACCGTTATTCATTTTAAGTATAGGCATTACGAAAAAATTAAATCCCAAGTTTGACTACATTTTTAACTCATTAGTTTTTGATGTCAATGATATCGTTATCAACATTAACAATACTTAAAACTACAGCTTACTTTCTAACTTTAAATGTTACCTGGTCTCACCAGTTGCTTAATGTTAAAATTGGTTGTGTGCGCAGTCATAAAATTTGGCACTGTTGAAGTTTGAAGTTAAAAAACTTTATGATGTTGTAGGACATCGTGGAAGATTGCTTGAAAGAAGAGTGTTTTGTCCTTCAAAATTAAAAAAAAGATTAAAATTTATTTCTATTTTAAAGTTTTGCATTTACTCACCATTAAAAAGTCTGCTTGCGACCGATAAATTCGTAGCACGAACCCTCTTGATTAATCAATTTTTTGCATTAGGGGATCAGAACAACAGGCTAATGGAACCCCGTTGGTGGTTGAATTGTTTAATGAACAAAGTGCTCTTACACAACTCTAAGTTCAAGGCAAGTGCTGGTTTTACACTTAGCATTGAATATATTACATTAACTATCAAGTTTCGAGGTTGTGAAAGGTGTTACGTGATGATTGTGCCGGCTGTCAGGAAAAATTTCCTGGCACAAACACGATGCTGACAGGAATTTCGTTGAAAATATATTGCTGCCACTTTAAACATTAATCTCACTTATCAATGTTCAATGCTTTCACAAGATACAATGTTGGGTGATAATAGTCAATGGACACAATAGTGAAATTATACTGTCAGCAGTGATTCTTTCTAACAGCAGAAATTATGAACCCAGAAATTTCTTTCTGTTTGTGGACCATCGCCATAAATTGCTATAAGCAACTTCAAATACTGTACTCCTATATATAGTACCCTTATTTTGGCTATTTTTAAGTATTAAAAGGAAAATGCCGTGTCTAGTGAATTATGCTGTTAATTTATTTGTAAAAACTTCATCCACTAATTTTGTTACAGCTTCGACTGTGGACTGCTGTGGTTTTTCAAGCAGGCACAAGCCAAGAAGTATTGATTGAGAGAAATTGAGTTTTTCCGCCATATAGCGAGCGACAACATGAATCTCCGGCTAAAATAAATATAAACAAATTAATATTTTACAAAATGAGTTAAAAAAATGTGTTTACGTCATCTAGCCCAAGTAACGTGTCAATATGATACACCGGTAAGCCGTCTCCCTGATGTTCCTCTTTTTTAATGGTTATCTAGTATTGCGAAATATGCTTTTAGTATTAAATTGGCTTCAAGTTAATTATTATTACGACCAATGTTCCTATTTTCTGCCGTTGAGTAACAAGAATAAAAATTGTGTTTCCGTAGTCAGTAATAACTACGTCAGTATGAACATCATTGATAGTTCGTGCTCCCTATAAATATTTAAAACTTTGTTCTTAAACCCAAGGTTGAAATAACTAGTACAATCAATACCTTATATATTTTAACTGGTGAAGCATGTCTTCCCACTGAGTTCTCCATGATCTGCAATATCACATGGAGGCTGCCATGACACTACGTGACGTCAAGTCTGAAATGTTAGCTTATTACGGTAGTCGCCAAGAAACAAATGCGATTTTCACTGAAAGTTGTATGATTTTAGTAACCTTGCAATGGGAATAAATACATATAAGTTTTGAACATTTCTGTATAAAGCAAGACTTTCATTCGTCTTTCAACGGTGACTTAATCGCATTTTATACATTCCTCTAAAATTTATTTTCAGTTGATCTTTAATTTCAATGTAATTTACTATTACAATTTACTACTACAATACTTTTTACTCTAAATTAAGAGTCAAAGTATTTCACTGCAATCAAGAATCATCATCCTGACCACGCCAATATTCTTTTGTCTGCATCTCAGTTAGTCGTGACAACGTTCGATCAAAAGCAAATATTTCTTCTTCCCCAGTAAAAATGCTGGCTTTAGAGTCAATCTGCAATAATTTTTTATACAGTATTTGAAGAATTACGTATTCAATTTCAGATTACGCTGTTGGTTGCAATTCCTAAATCATCCATTAAATTTCTTTGGTCGTCTGAGATTTCGTCAGTGCGTGGAGAAGCTGCTTTGAAAAGGTCTTTAGCTGCTGCTTCACCCGAACAAGCAATTTTCACCTGCAAGACAGAAAATAAAACCATATTTGTGTTAAATTTAAATTCCTTTTAAAAATTTTTACTTTGTTGTCATAAAAAGTGTCAATCAATGTAATAAATCGTCTTGCTTGTGTCCTTAGCTTAGCAGTCATTATGGGAATATCTCGTATGATGATCGTATGAAAGGCATTGCTTAATGTTAAGTAATCAACAGCGCCCAAAGCCTGTTTTTGATTAAAATTTTTTATAAAATTATTCTTCCCAACATATTTCAAGGTTAATAATTACCCTGTTACATAATTCGTCAAAAGAGCTATCCAAAACTAAACCACACGTCTTTGCAAAAGTTACGTTTCTTTCCATAATGTTCAAGGTTTTCGGACGAACAGCTGTAAAATTGAAGTTTACTGTTAATAAAAGGGACCAATTTTAAAATTAAATAATATTTACTGTCTGTTTCCCTTTCACTTAAAATCTTAAATAACTTGTCCAGTTCCGCATTGGCATCACATTCTGATTTTCTGTTTGATTAACAAATGATGTAGTGTGCTCTGTATAGATATATTAAATGAAAATCATTGCTTCTGATTCCTACCTACATAAAATAAAGTTTCTGCTTAGCAAGATCCCCTTTTTGTCGATAATCTATGCCGGAATCTAAACAATTTACTGAACATTTCGACTATATGAAAGAAAAAAGAATAATTATCATATCTTAAAAAAACTAGAAGTGATAAACAGTACTTTTAATATTTCGATGAACGGAATAAAATTACTGCGTTGGAGTCCGTTTTTATATAAATCTGTGATTAGAAAAAAAATATAAGATAAATGAAAGAACAACACACAACTGATTATACCATCAGGCTGACGATTTGAAGTGGCGACTACTACAACACCGTTATCAAATAAGCCGGAGAATAATCTCTTTAGAACCATAGCGTCGCCAATATCCGTTACTTGAAATTCATCGAAGCATAATAACCAAGCTTCTTCTGTAATTTGCTCTGCAACCGGGGGAATCGGATCATATGATTTTGGTCTGCGACCTGACTCATCACGGTCCAATGTTTGCTTGAATTCATGAATTTCTGTAAAAATGCGTAATAGATGGATCAAGTTTTAATAATATTTAACAGGTAACAAAACTACTTTTGTGAACGTCCAGCATAAATTCATTAAAATGAACACGTTTCTTCTTTTCAACGTCACAGCAATTATAAAATAAATCCATTAACATTGTTTTACCACAGCCTAAGTAGGATTTAATTTTATAGATGACCGTCACGTCTTCTTACAGATGCTAATAAAATACCTACAGTACCCCACAAATAAATTCCTTTTGGTCCTTCAATTTTTTCTCGCTTTTGGAATATCTGAATTAAACATATAAATTATTATTATTATTGCATATAATATTATTATTCAATTTTCATTCATCTCATACCTTAAAAAAGCCACCCTTTTTAATTGGTGGTCTGTAATTCTTTAGTCGTTCATAAACCAGATCCAAACGTTCAACAATCTTCTTTTGGTGTTCATCGTATGTCAATTCTTTTCGTTCAACTCTGGCTAAGTAAGCGTCTAAAGGTTTAACCGCAAAAAATTCGCCTACTATGTTTGTTGAATATTTTCGCAATAAATGCAAAGCTACAGGATTAGAACAGATTGTGTAGTTGAAATAATAACAAAGTTTTTATTTTGAACGGTACGTACCTACCACATTTCTAAGCAGCGTCATTACTCTGTGAATTTTGTTGAATGTTTATTACAATGCAGACTACCGGAAACGACGTAGACGTATCATCTCATAGATGACGCAGTTCCTTCCCTACGGCGGCGAAATCGAATTTGCAAATTGAACTTTGCAAAGGCAGAAAAGCATTAATTTATATATAATAAACAAAACATAAATATAAGTACAGTACTCTGCTTTTTTTACAAGGTTTACTTTTATACCCGAGGATTGCTTTTTTTTCTGTAGATTGTGATTTATTTTACACGGCCTTGACCTTATGCCTTGTAGTAACAAGCAAACAAAATTCTAGTGTCATTATCCTATGGTGAAATTGACAAAAAGAAAAAACTCAATTTTGTTTACAACTATTACAGTAATTTTAATGATATTAAACGTACAAATAATCTAAATAATATAAATTAAAAAATTACGAGTTTAACTTTATGGTGCAGCAGTTGATGGTTTTGGGGGTCGTTTAATTACACAGCAAGTTCTATCTCTTGCTGAGAGCATGTTTGTGACAGGACAGCAGACATAATTGGAATTGCAATCGGCATTGGATGTGCAATTGGTGCAAGTGGAAAACAGAGGAATAACAATATCAACTCTCTCACTGCACTCTAAAAGGTAATTACAGAAAAGATTTAGTTTATCATCAAGTGACAATCAAAACTTATTTTTATACCTTCTCTGGCTGGTTCAGGTGCCTCGGTTTTGGCTAAAGGAAGAGGGGTAGTTGTTCTTCTGGGCTTCTTTGATGGTGGTTTTGTTTGCATTTCAGGTGCTTGTGTCGCAGGTGGTTGAGTGGCTGCTTCTTCAGCTGGTGCTGGGTCATTTTCACCGTGTACGTCCACTTCTCCATCGCCCTGCGAATGGGCAATTACAAATAATGTGAAAAGAAGGAGAGAAATGACTGTGGCCTTCATGGTGAAAGTTGCTCTTAGTTAAATGAAATTTTCTCTCTTATTTATACTCCGCAATAAACGTGACCTGATGGCTGATTGGTAGAGAAAGATGTGACCTCTCAGGTTCAATCTAATAAACTTTTCTCTCTTTCTCAAGGTTAAGGTGAGGAAGCCACAAGGGAAAAGCGATTGTGTGATAAATGAATTTCACATTTTTTGAGCTCTTCTTGTCTTAAATTTTCGATAAAAAATGAGTAAGTTTAAGTGAATTTTGCTGTAACAGGTTCAATTAAGATTGTTCTAATTGATAAAGCTTATTTATTTTGTAAGATTCTTTGATTGCTGGGTTTAACTTCCTTCTTGGGTCAGGTTTCAAGGTCAAATACGTGTTTTGAATATTTAAGTGTTAAGAGGGGCACTTGGTTCATGTACTGTTATTTAATTTTTAAGTGTAGTGGAGTCTGGGTCATTTTATATGTTTGGATTAAATGATCGAAATTCTACTTATGATGCAAGAGGAACAAGTATTTGAGAATGAGATTGAATATATAGATTTACTCGCTAAAGGAAGAGGGGCACCTGAGGGTTATTACTGATTCGTGAGGTCAAGGGAGGATCTGATGACTTTTGTTGTTTGTAGATATTTTTCATTTCCCTGAAAACGCATTTCTTGCCTGGCTAAAAATGTAATCAGGAAGGAAAGCAAATCATTGCTCTTTTGCCTATATATTTTTCTTTTTACAGGTAACTATAACTATCTTATTTACAAAAGCAATTTGAACGAATAAAATAGCAATTTTATTTACAGTAAATTTCTACATAGCTACTAATTCTTGAATTAGATGGATAATTAGTATGAAAAATTTTTGCGCACAACTTAAAATTTTGTAGAAAATCCCCAATGACATCTTTTAAGGTATCAAACATAACTATGTGGGTTGACGCATTTAAATTATGTTCCGAAATCCACTTTTTCGGGTCATTATAAAACATATTAGTTTCATCCACATAATCCGAGATATTGTGCAAATTAGGTTCGCAGGATAGTAATTGCAGACTTACATTCCTGTGCAGGTGGCTGAAAAAAGAAAAATTTAATTGATCGAATTATTATAGTTAAATTGTTGTTACCTATAAGCTGGCATCGAATAGCATGGCATCAGGAATGTAATATTCATCAAATTATCAGGGGTTTTATCTTGTGTAAGAAATTCCATTGCACCTAACGTTCCTTGTTTGTGCTGACGACTAAAAAAGATAGCCAGTGGAACGTTGGTTATGAACAAAAATAGAATAATCCATTTTGGTTTCCTACAATAAGTAAGTAAGTAAATAAATAAATAAATAAACAGTTAATTACATTTAATGACAGTTAATAATTTAATAACCAATTATCTGTCTTGCATCTTCCATGAGCACTTTCCATTTTTTTCAAGTGAATACCAATGATGATACACGACAAAGAAACGAATGGTAATAAAAAAGAAATCTCCTTATGTGTAAACACACTAAAATAAAAGTAATTGTAAAATTATTTTAGTTTAAAAAATTTTTTTTTTTTTTTTTTACCTATAAAAAACCAAAATCCAGAGGAACAGAGCTCCTATACCTTCTGAATTCTTTTTTATCAAAAAGGGTATATAAGCGACTATCAGCACTCCCAGATGAGTAAACAGAGCAGTTGGTAAACCAATTACCAAATACCAGAATGGGTTGTAAGCTTCATCAGTATCAAAATGAGAATATGGGTTGAGTTCTTGATTTAATTTAAAAAATTCCCATGGCGTAATCCAAAAAGTCCCATAACAATAATAATCAATGATAATTTGAAATCCAAGTGGAATTATCCTAAAATGATAAACATTCAATAAAAAAGTTTTTTTTTAACATTTAATAGCAACTACCATCCCCAAAGAAGAAATTTTCTGAATATCAACCTTCTTTCTACTACGGCAATTTTACTGTAGGTCAGCCTCCATACATATTGGAACAAAGTTATTGTCCAAAGTAAAAAGGCTGATGATGGTCGAAAAATGCAACCAACAGATGTGATCATAAACAGTCTAAACATAAAAAACGTTTTATATAAATATGAATCAATAATTTAATTTTAAAAAACCTTGTTAGGTCTCCATCTACTCTAAGACTCCATGCACTGTACTTCAATGCAAATACCATACAAACAGTTTCTATTCCCTCGTACAATGTCCGGCTCATACAGTAAAATATAAACCAATTTGTCGATAAGGCAGCTGCTGTCCAATACATTACATCATGTCCATAGGCAATTGTTGCTACTTCACAAGTATAGTAATATCCAATAGCCGAAATTGTCGCTTGCAAAATTCTCGGTGCATAGATCTACATTAATAAAAATTTGCTTATTTAATTATTTATCAATTCTAATTCCAATACTTATAATTACCAGTGCATTAACATAATCCAAGTGCAAAATTGCGAGTATTTTGTATATGATAGCGATAATGCATGGATAAGCATAACTTCGAATACCATAATGCCAATCCCATGTTAATTTTCCATATCTGTTAATAGAAAATTAATTTTAGGGTTAAAAAAATTTTCATTTATTTCTAAAATTTGTTTAATTGTTTTTTTACCCAAAAACCAAATTATGTGCAGGCTCCAGCGATAGCAAGTATTCACTAAGCGGTTCATAACTTGTACGAACTACTACGACGCTGAACATACTCAATCCCCAAAACCAGAGAAGATACCGCCACTCCATTTTTGTATTCTAGTGCTGAATTTAGAATTTAACTGTCTGATCGTTCGATCGCGTGCCATGTGCCATACGTGCCATGACGTAAACAAATAAACCATGGCCGTCCTAAGAAGAACAAAACTAAATATACATGCAAGTTCTTTTTATTTTATTAAATTATTGGTGTTGAATTTTTATTTGCTGGTGTACTACAATTACAAAAAAAAAGGAATGGATTGGAAATTCTTGATTTATTGACCACACTCTCTCTCCAGTTGGAATCAAATCGTTGAGCAAATCATTGCTCTTTTGCCTAATTAAATTTAGAGAAAGCAACGGACTACCCTATAAATTTTTTCAGCTCTTATTTAAGCAATTTATTTGATCTATTTTTAATGAGTAAAACAACAAGACAAATTTCAAATTTTGAACATTTATTTTTCACTTACCTAAAAAAATTAACATAATAAAACATTCGGTAAAGCAAAATGACATGCATAGTACAAATTAAAATTGTTAAAAACAGTTTGGTCAAACTTCTCTTTCAATAACAATTTTCGAATTAGTCAAAACGTCAATCTTAAAAACATTAACATTCTTTAAATTCGAATATCCAAGTGTAATCTTTACATCACTACGTAAATGAATCTCAAATTCGCCATTAAGTAAAACGCTGAAAAAATATTTCCAAACTCTTTTTCACTTTGGCGACCCAAATGTGACCATACACGGGGATTATACAATCAATGACATAACGATTCAAAGTGACCCGCTTAACGTCACTTGTTAAATCATTGACAACCATTTCAAAGCAATTCCACAGCTCATGATTCATCCACGAAAAGAGGATTCGCGCAATTCGTTTACCATTCAACTCACTGTCAGTGTCACTTCTTAACCGTTCCCACAGGAATCTTACTACATTAAAATATGCGTTAAAAAAATATTCAGTACGTAATGGAAAGGTGCAACCTAGCATTTCATCAGAAGATATATTCCACAACAATTTCAAATACAATTCATTTGTGGGTTCAAATCGTTCAACTAAACCTTTAAAAAAGTTGTGGTTGCAACAAGGGCACAGCAAACCACAAGCTAATGTCTTTAAAAAAACATCAGTTGTACCAACACACAGTTTAAATACTTCAATTTGTTTTTCGTTTGACAGCAAAGATAAAAGTAAAGGAATCGATCTTGTTTTACAACTTAACACAATTTGTGCCATCTTAGCAGTATCATTAATGTAAGATGACTGTTGTTCCAGTGTCAATTTCTTCCAAAAGTATAAAAGGGCAGCTGGTTCGCAAAAAGCGAGTTTGGTATCAAACGCTTCTTTCCATCTTTCAGTATCAGTAAATGGGTTCATTGAGTATTCACACCAAAACTGAATCAGAAGAAAACTTGGAAATGAGATTTCATTTGTTTGGAAATGCTGCCAGTTTAGTTGGACATAATCATCTAAGCAGTAAGCAGTTCCCAAATAAAAACGAATTATAGGATCAGTGTTTAGATCACCGACATATTTCTTTGTAAATTTACAATCATCGAATTGACCAGTGCACGTTAGAAAATTGGCAACAAAATATTCGCTCTCGGGATCGTCATAATATAGATTTCTTTTGTAAAAAGGGTAAATGTAATGGAACCACCATTTAAATTCTATATGCAGCTTTTGAATTTTAGTCAATCCTTGTTTCACGAGTGACTTCGGCATCCACCATAGAATTGTTTCGTTTAAGTTCAACTCTGCTTTTTGACGAACTTCTTCAAGTTGTTTGTAGAATTCTTCTACGGAATTTTCTAATGCTAAAGATGATGTTGGTCTCCAAAACAATTTGGCTGCCGCGATTTGAGCCAAACACTTCAGTCTTAGAACAGGCATACTGAGATGAGATCAAGATTTAACCACTCTTTGTTACACAAAAGAGGAAACGGAAGTCGGAACCCGGATTAAATACACTGCAATGACGTTTTGATTATGACGTCATGAAACTTTTATTTTCACTTTGCGCTTTTATGAGCGCTAAAGCAAATGCTGCAAATTATTTTTACATTTCAGATTTTGATGGTTGCCTTATTGAAAAAACGCAGCGAGTTTTTTCCAAATATAAAGTCATATCGGATTAATCGGAAGTTTAAAACTGTTCGATATACCGAAACAGCGGAAGCAACAAAAAACGAGCCCTAAGAGATGACCATCACCACTTAGGATACAGGAGCTTAACGCAGACGAAAAGCAGTTGGCGGTGCCTGGGCCATCTGGTAGGAGCTAAATCTCCTATTGCACTTTACAAAATTACAAAATAAATTGCAAATAAAATGATTTTAATTCAGTGAAGTGAAAACTGTTACATTACCAACACAACACATTTCCAATTCAGCCAACTTTTTAAAGCGATTCAATAGATTACACCTTGTATCATGTTGGGAGGATAAAAGACGACCACATTCGTA
>JAQGAS010000614.1:0-40839 GCA_034686365.1 Pachymerium ferrugineum | reverse complement strand
CATATTCAACAATTTAGGGTTCTTGATAGTACAATGCTTCAATAATGTTGTCAATTGTTTCTACAAACTTTTATTGCATGAAAGCAAATCCTTCAACTGGTTGCCATTGCCAATTAATATTTATTGCTTGTGTTTCAACCTTTCAACTGGATTTAAAAATAATAATAGTATTCAAGGAAGTATAAATTGTAGAACCATAGATCCAGTTCTGTTTGCTATTCCCACGAAGCCTAACTCCAAACAAACAGGCTGCAAACCAATATAACAAGATTATCCCCTTTCATTGCAAGCTTAAAACTCCCTTACCTCTTGCTACACTCCTACTTAAACACCAGATGACTGATTATTAACAAAAATGACAGTCATTAGAAGGCATTCTTCGAGTTATCAACATTTAATCTACATAAATATAGAACGAGTTTTGGGCGTCTGGAAACTTCATCTGGTCAGATTTGTCTGAGAGGTCATCAATGCAAGAAGTTGTCATTAAGAGTGAAAACAAGTGTTGAAATATAAGAGGTGCAACTCCACCCAACAGAGAAATGCTTTTTTTAAAAGGACGTTCACATTTTCTGATGGGTTGTTTTTATGAATGGAACAGGAAGGAACCTTGAGTAAAGGGCCTCGTAAAAGAATTGGTAGGCACACCTAATCATCAATTCTTTTCTGAATATATTAAACGTAATTTGAATATTTAATGATTCGGTATGTTCTGAACTCAACACTCTCTGCTCATTGATGTTTTAGTGACCAAAGGCAATGACGTTAAAATTCAGCTCAGTAAGGGGTATACCTTTGAGTTCGGTGATAATTTAAACAGCTTGAAACGAGTTGATGTGAAATTGCAATTAATCTGATGAAAAATATGTAGAAAAAAATAGGAGTGGTTGGTAGTCGTTTCGTATACAAGGGCAAAATTTTAAGTACCCAGGTCATTGGCGTTTTTTTTTTTTATTTTGGATGTGTGGGTGGAGATCAAGTAAACAGCCTTGATGATTTCCGTGACTACATTGGGAGGGGTTTTGGGATGCTTTTGTGTATGGATTTCTCTTGCATATCAATCTTATGGGGTTTGATTTTTATTTGATTAATTTTTAATCCGCTTTGAATAAGGAGATTGAATGGCTCTTTTAGATGGATTTAATGAATTAGATAAAGTAGTTTGGAATTATAAATCTGCCTTTATTAGAAAAATTTGTAACTCTGGGTGATTTCACTTTTTTCTACGGGGAGTTTGTCCCTCGAGGAAAAAAGCAACAGTTGATTCTAATATTTTGAGACATGCATTTTGCATAAATGAATTTCTGATTTTGATGTTGCATAATTTATTTACGTGCAAAAAATTAAATATTGCCAAACCCTTTGTCAATTTTATTACATTTTAACATACCAGTAGAACCTTCCTTAGACCCAAAAAATTACCCAGTTGAAAAAATTGGAGATCTAATTCATCCACTACCACATCTTTAAAAGCTTCACTGAATGTTTTTCACATTGACGAGTCAATAGACTGCAGTTGATGTCTATTGATCAATTAGATTTTTCTGCTACATCGAATCGTTCCAGTTAGCTCAATTTTTGTCACTTGTTTACATTGAGAATTCTTTGTTGTCAACCAGAAATCCAATTTATGAGCTTTCCAAAGTCCTATATTGAACCAATTGGAATCCAATTGCATTTTCCCGATTGTTCCCTTGGTAAGTAATTGCACAGTTACGTGCAATATTTGTTTCTGTTCGCGATAGACTTTTTTTTTTTGTACTGTTTTTAAAGATAAACATTTACATAACTGTCCATACGTACTGTTGCTGACATTATGGTAGTAGGTAAAATGCTTTATGTATTCTTTGCTTCTGTGTCACATTGTGTAATGGTTGACATAAAGTTAAACTTCCAAGAATTAGCTTTTGACTTCCACAACATTCTGTTTTATGAGATCATGTAATGTATGGATTGCCATAGAGTTTTAGAAGAGTGCCTTATTATGACACTCTTCCTGCTCTGAATACCGCAATAATTAATTGCGTTTTCTTTCTCAGTACGATCTAAGCCAACAATTTTTAATTTTATAATTTTTATTTTTGTTCTTTTTAAAATACGTTTCATGTAAATATTTTTTAATAAATATTGTAATAAAAGATTGACACGTACCTTATTTAAACTGAGTTGTGATGATGTAAGTCTGCTCACTTGATTGCTTGCAGTCATCCAATATAGACTGAGCACATTAAAGTCCGCATTAGGGCTTGAGAGAAAAGCAGATGGAAAGGTGGGTGTATGACAAGCAGTTGGGGTTGTTGAAGTTGCAGCTGACGTTTTCTCTATACCACTATTACAAAACACTGAAGAGTCAGTCAAAGGGCATTTGTCTTTGTCAGAAGATGATTGAACGGAGTTACTACTGAGAGGTTCAGTTTTGGTCAAGGGGAGAGTTAAATTGACAGGTGTTTTTCTTCCGCTCTCTTTTTTATGTCTCACTTTAGGACTTGGCGATCTTTGCAGTTCTATTTGGATCGATTTCAATTTGACGACATCAGTATGCCGGTGGCATGTGGGTGATAAGGTCTTTGACGATTCTGCTTTTTTCTTGTTATACCGTTTTCCGCCGCGATGACTTTTTTTCACTTTTTCGAAATGCGGTGTTTGTTTATTGTAGTGAAGAATTTCGGCTTTACTGTCGGATATGAATGTTTTTTCAACAAAATCCTGGCCGACGTTAGTTCTCTTCTCCGGAGGACGACTATGAACTTCAGTGATGTTTTTGTTGGGCTTTGAATCGCTTTCGGCTTCGGATTTCGATTTGTTTTTCGTGCGACGATCGATTTCTTTAGTATCTTTAGTAGTTTCTCCAAAATCCTTGAAATTCGATGTTTCTGTTGTTGAATGTCGATTGGTCAATGAACTGGACACTCCTTCCTCTAATAGTTTATCTAGAGTGTCTCTGGATGACTTCTCCTCCGCAAGATTCTATACAAATGATAAAAAAAAAGTCGTTAAATAAATAAAAAAGGAAGTCATTGTCTTTGTCTCTTATAATTTATGGAAGGAAATATTGACCTGATTACTACTCTAAACATGGCTATCAATATAAATCAGCTTTTTACAACTTTCCCCTACCCAGAATTACTATCTCTTGCAAATGGATGACACTAGGAGGGTGTCTTGAGGGTGACAACACCCCCTATTTAAGCCGGGAAGTGGGGTCGCATTGAGAGGATTTCCTTTGATCATCCAAACCCCAAATTGAATTTGGTGCCCCTCCCTTTGATTAGTAGAAAAGTTGGCTCTTAATGATTGACAAATGACACAAAAAACAGACCAATTTAAAATTATTCCAAACACCAGTTGGGCGTGCAGGACAGTTCATCTTATTGAATGTTTCTTTTCTTTTTAAACTTTTTGTTTCTGTTTTTTTGTGAGGGGATTAGTAGTGAAAGAAACCGCTTGTTTATTATTGGTGGGAGCATTTGTCTTGTACTAGAGAAAGGGTCTTTTCACAACAAATCTTTTTTGTTGGTACTCTCCTCTTCAACCACTTCAACTAGCCAGTTAATGAGGAGGGAATATTCGAGCTCACGATTTTTCAACTCATCTTTGGTCAATGGACGTCATTGTCATTCCTGTATTATTTAACCGTTGAGTAGAATTGAAACCCTTCTTCTTTTTTTCTATATATTCAGCACTAGATGTTATAGATATTTAGTTTTTTAAGATCTGAAAATAGATTTACTTCTAATATCTGTTGATTTCGGTTTTGAGTGTTTTGTTGTTCTTGTGCTACTACAAGTACTTACGAATATTGTTTTACAGATTACTCTTATATTTATGATTATATTATTTGCTCGTAAGAAATTTGTCAAAAAGCGTGAATAGCGGTACCCAATTTACGTTTTTTGTCTTTGAAGATTGAGATTGAATTCCTAAAATATTTTTGCCAATAGAGCACTGTGGAAAATTTACCCCAAGTTGAATGAACCGTAGGTCCCTTTTGTGGATGAATACGGGCCCCAACTGTAGGTCATTGGGTTAATAATAGCCCAACTTGGAGTGAATATAAAGTAAATAAAAATTTGTTCATTCATGATAACGTTTAAACCATCTTGTTATAAACAATGTGATTAAGACTTGTCATGTAACAATGTAACCACTGTATAATTAAAGTTGTAGCTTCTGCACACTCATTCTTACGTAATTTGTAACAAAATGTGGATATCTACTATACCCTTTAGACATGTGACAAAAGACATACTCTAAATTTGGAACTATAGTAACCCCCATTACCTACTCAAAATTCAGGTTGAGAAAAGTGTTTCTGCCAAACATATTTTGACGGTCAGCAATTTTCCTCAGATATTTTTAAAGCATCTCAATCAGATATTATCAGCATTAATTATAGACTTATTCCGTCTGGGGACCCACCCATCAAATGTCCATGACCGAGCCCTTAACCCTTTAAAAAGATAACACGATTCACGTAATCCATAAGTAGACACAGACACTTGGAGAACTACACAACCCACGCACCAAAGTTGAACCCATATTTTATTAGGCCACTGGAACAGTTCTATTTATGTTCGTTGCATATTTTTAAAAATGATACACTGAGTAATTTATTGTTCTTTCATACAGCTTTTTTTCCCTTTAAAAATTAGGTGCTACCTGTAGTTAGCGTTTGTCAAAGGAACCGTGGGAATAAAATAAACCAAGGTCAGATACAATTGTGTTTTTAAAAAGTCCAGATGATGATACCTCATCTCCTGGCTTTTTATCCATTCTTTTGTTCGATTTAGGCTTTTATCACTTAGATCCTCTGAGAGGGGGAAATGTATGTGGGTACTCAATTTGCACGGATTAATCTAGATCATGTGGAACCGGAAGTATTGATTATAATACATAGAAATCTCAGGTGCATTTGTAAGTTTTTAATTTCCCTAAAATGTTATTAAGACCAAACAGAAGACACGCACAAAAGAATATTGATTCAACTTACTTCTTTTTGAAACACTTTTAATTCGTGTAATTACATTTTATTACTTTCCCCTGCATGTATTTTTAGCTCTCAATTTCAGACATGTGTGCAATTCATGTTTACGAGTTGTTGCAAACATACAAAAATGTATAAAGTTGACAAAGGGGAGCTCAGAGTCGAATAACTTTCAAGGTCTGGACTTAATTTCCGGTACAGATAAAAATTAAGCCAGGTGACATTCCACAAGTGCCAAACGTCGGAAATGGTCATGGACTTTTTTTTCCTTTTCTTTTCCTATTTCTGTAAAGTTGCGGGTGAGGGTTTGAGTGCAAACCAGTTGTAAGTAATTAAATTGGTTATTAATACCGTGAGAGATTGGATTTGATGTCTATAACGCGTGTTTTTTTTCCCAAAGATAAATTGTATAGATAATTGACTTCAACCTGAAAACCCATCAATTGCCAAATATTTAAACCGGGTCAATATCACCACTTAATTTTCCCTCCAAGCCATTGCCCAACTGGCTGCAGGCCAAGCCTTTAGACCCAATAACCTTAGACACTTAAAAATACCAATTTTCAAGTTCATACGTGAAAATAATTTTTCCTTGTCAAATTTACTCGGAAACAAAACGTCCATTTTATTGGACCTCCATCAACGAGCCCAAAAAATCGATTCACTTCGACCTTGAGTTCGTTCGGTTTAAAACCGAAAACCCAACACCTGAAATCAGGTTCACTTGAAAAACTGAACGCAAGCAGAGAGCAATTGCTTGTTTCGGCTCTCCCCTCACTTTTTCTATACCCCCTCAACCGTTTTAAACCTCAGCTGGGTGGAAGAAGGTTGTCCAATGGGGCTGTCATTTATCACCACCAAAAACCCTCCCCCCTTCTCTCAAGCGGCAAAACCCAAAGGGAGAGAAAGAAGAGACTAAAGTGAATGAAAGTAGTATACAAGACTCATTCACAATTTCCTAATTCAAACTATTGAATATGTGGCTTGAATAAAACATTGAAATTGAAAGAAATAAGCAGGAAGGATGTTAGCTTACCATGTTTGGGCCACGCAGGGGAAGAGGAGATGTGTGCAGCTGTGATGGGGTTTGCTTTTTAAAAAAGATGGTGCAGCTTTTGTGTATACACAAAAAATGTCAGTCGAGTTGTTGGTAAAGAGGATGAGGATGGATGATGTAATTTTCCAGCCTCTCACCTGAAGATTTCACGCAGCTTCCCAGTTTTGAGCTCTCACATCCGCAATGCTTGGCTCTCTATGTCTCCCTCCCTCTGGTTTTAGATCCTCAGGTCAGAGCGGAATTGCGCACTCCCCCACTAAGGGGGTGGACTGGATGCTACTGCTGCCGTCTTTGGTGTGTGTGCGGAAAAAGTGAAGGCAGCAGCAGCAGAACACGCAAAACCAAGGTCGAATTAAAGTAGAAGGCCGCGCCCGTTTGATGATTAACATTAAACAATAGAGTGACGGTTGGATTAAGATCTTCCTCTCTGTTGGGTGATTGATGTGTTTGTGTGTAACGTGATATGGATGATGCTATGGTTGAGATTGGGTGTCGATAGTAATTAATATTAATTTTTTTGTTGGTGGTTGGTTTGGGTGTGAGTGTCTGGGAATTGTTTATTTTGAAGCTTGTTTAGGAAGGGTTATTTATAGCAGGGTGAATTGTCGGATCAATTAGGGAATGTGTTAAATTTTTATGTGGTTGGAATTAATTTTCCATAATCTTTTGTTGTGTTTATTAAGCATTTAATGCTATTTACAAATTGATTAGTTCAGTTACTTAACAAAATTAATTACAAATCAATACAAAGGTTAAAATAAAAAAAAACAATCCTCACACCCTTTATCCAATTCTTTTCTTTTCTTATGTAAATTACTGACAACTGGGAACCTGAACTCATCAAAGTCATTACCATACACACTTAAAAAAACACAACCATTAACTGTAATTAAAAACTTGCAATTCTCTTTTCAGTTTCTTTTCCCAAGGGACATATCAAAATTAAGTCTTTAAAACATTGAAATTTTGACATTCGGTTTATTCAGTAAATACTGGGGTTCCTTTTAAGGGAAGAGTTGCCTGAAGCCTTCCTGAATGTTTTGCAGTTGTTGATAATAGAGAAAAAAAAAACATTTTTTTATATATTATTTTACCCCTCCATCTCTTGTTCTAGCTGTATGACCTTTCTAACCTGTAAGTGTTATGGCAGCAGACAGGGTCAAGTTCTTAAAGACTTGTGTTTATTTTTTATCGCCAAAGGACAGAAGGGAGGAAGCGAGTGCATAATTCTTTATCATACACTTAGGTAAACTGAACCTTGTGTTTGATGGATGTTTAGAGAATAGAGAATAACAAAGGTTAACGTTTAAAAAATCTCTGAAAACTAATTTAGGTGTGTGAGTAAAAGGTTAATGAATATGAATTTTCAATATAATGCAAGACTGGTGCCACTTTGCCCTTTTTTGTTTTTTATGGTTAGCTATAACTTTTCAGAATGGAAATATGGAATAGAAAGAAATATTGCTCACCACACTTTGGAGGTCTTTACTTGATGAAACAGCTGTAAAATGTGCACTTGTGCAAGAAGTGCGTGTCTGCTCTGGCCAAGGTTGTGAGTGCTGCCAAACACTCTGAGTGGATTGGTAAAGCGGGTTAATGTCTGGCCTAGTTATTTTTCCTCACTCTCATACAAGACCAATCACACAATATGACACTTCCTCTAATACAAATCCCTCTGTAATCTCCCTTTAGACTTTAAGAAATTAAATGACATTTTGAAATAATAAATTTTAAATTTTTTGTATCTGATTTCTTATTAAATTTTAAAGTTCTATTTCATTTACCTTCATTTTTTAATGTTCTTTTGATATGGACATTTTAAATCAATTAATTGTCTTTTTGATTTTCTTAGGACAAATTCCGGGTCACCTTGATACCATATCTGGATTATTGATAGTAGGAGCAGAGGTTTTCAGCACAGCAGGTGAGGAGCTAATTTTTTTCCTAAAGCAAAACATATAGTAATTGATGCGTGCAAAAAGAAGTTCTGGTGTATAGGGAATTGCTAATAATTATGAATTCGATGTTAATTTCGAGGTTACCTCCTCTCTATGAACATTTTAAAAATTTATTAGATAATTATTTAAATACAATCTAATAAAAAAATCTCTAGTCTGGTGGGTTTAATTTATCTGAATTTAATAATTAAAATATCAGTAAAAAAACATGATTTGCAATATTAATTTAAATTACAAAAATTGGGCAAAATATCAAGTTTGTAGATCTTAAATGTTTATGATGAGAGTGGAAGTTTCCTCAAAGGCCTCGTACTATCTCCATTAATAATTAGACTAACAGCCGTGAGAAGTTTTTTTTCTTTTTAAATGGGATGACAAATAACTGCAGACCAAACATAAATAATCGTGATTTATTAGTAATGGGAGTTCGGTAGACATAAATGTTGCAATATGCTTAATCATTACTGATGACTAGGCAATTGCAGGAATTTGACAAAATTGGCAACTTAATAACTGACCCTATTAAGAATGGAAGTTTTGTATGCTCCTCACTTGATGCACCTGACCTGCAATGGATCAATTGGGTTTAACATCTACATTAGAAGAGTTCCTTCTGGCCAGTGTCAGAATGGTTGAAATTCGTGATTACTAGGAAGATCTTTTGTCCCCATAACAGATTCTTAGACAGAGTTAAGTGGTTGATGGGTCATCATCTGTCTGACCTAAATAATAGGAAAATTCCTTTAAAAAAAAAGAAGTGTGTTTTGAATAGTTAAAAATTTGCATTTTATGTGTTTTTAAACGTTGCCCTTAAACGGTATTTGGGTATTTTGTATAACACACAATGTTATTAGTGTCATTACATAACCTATAAATAATTGTACCAAGTTCAAAAAAATGGGTAAAGTGCATTATTTTTTTCTCAAGTTGATCCTATAAATTTACTACGAGTGGTGAAAGGGCAAAACTTTTTTCCCCTTAAGTCAATAGTAAAGTGTGTCAGTAATATCAGTAATAACGTTTGTTCCCAGCTGGACTCTAATGTACACTTTTGTTTCTGTGGAGACAGGTAAATTAATTGCCCTTGAACTTAGTAACCTGCATTTATTTTAGAGAAAAGGGCCAATGATCTAAGTTAATCCACTAAACTTGAATAACAAGGGATTTTTCCAACCCTAGCAATCACAATTTGTTGAGTGGTTTCAAAAACTATCATTAGGCAATTGTGCTGGAAATTACTAATAGCTTTTTCTCTCTTTTTTTTCCTGACTAAATTTGTGGCTGATTTAAATCTTGGTTTAAAAAGGTTGAAGACTTGTAAATCTACAATGGGTCAAGTGGATGCAGGAGCTTGTGAAAATGTTGCAATACACTTGTTGATTATAGTGTTAAGTTATTTTTTTTCTCAAAGTTTTGTTTTATGTGTTTGTTTTTATTAATTTTAATTGACTAATTATTTTTAGATAAAAGAATCATCCTGTAGTCATAAATTCTTTTATGCATTATGAGTTGTAATTGATTTTTCTAGTTTTTTAAAACATATGGAAGAGCTTACCTATAAAAAATACATTATAGTAAATTAGAAGCTTTGAAAAACTTAAAACCTAGCAGTACTTTGTTAACTCTCTGAAAAAGATGTCCCAAAAAGTTAACGCTTCTATTTTTTGTAAGGATTTAAGATAGTAATGAATATGTCCACAACTGCTGCTGTACAATTATAATGTGCAGATGCCACATGACAGTTTCATTGCTTAAAGCAAGATTGAAAGGCTCCTACAGTACAAGATGAAATTTTATAAATCTTTTGGGCATGAAAAATATACTTAATTTTTATTATAAAATTTTGCATAAGCTTGTAAACTGTATATTTAGATGACTAGTATGTACAAAAAAAAGTTGTACAAAAAAGGCAAATTTAGCTTTGATTTTTTTGTTTCTTAAATTTGCTTTTTCTTTTTCTATTACATTTAAATATGACCGCTAAAATTCATAATCCCTTTCACCTTATTATACAAGTAAAAGAAATCTATAGGGTAAAAAAGAAAAGAAAACATCATTGAAATTTAAAAACTTTATCCATGAATCCCCAATGTTTAAACTATCAAAAAGAAAATATTTAACGTAAGTTTTCTCTAAGGGGTCGGTCAAGTGGATGGTAAACGAGGTCTGAAAAGATAAAGTGAAGGAGGTGGGAATTTATTGATACTCAATAAAATTTCCAGCATCCTCAAAGGAAAGAAATATTACATCTCTAATAGACTTAGACAAGCAAGATTACTCCCTATGGGTATGATTGGGAAATAGACTACGATAAAGTGGAATTACTAGTATGTCACTTTCCATCACAAACTTTTTCCCTATTAGTATGTCAACCACAAATGAAACAGATCACTGACCCCAGGAGACCAATTGCTGATCCCCTCATCCCAACCACAGTAAATACACAATCATTTTTTTTCTCCTCTTTGATGGAAAGAGGGGGAAAGAAAATTCTTTTATCGAAGTGGTAAGAGGGGAAGAAACACTTGATCAAACACCAGGTTGGGGGATAAGAGAGGGGGTAATGGCCTGCGGAAGTGCTGAGCCTGGCTACGAAATCTTGTAATCGTGTAAATCAGATTCTATTCTTCACTTCCTCTTTTAAGCATTGACCAATGTTTTTCATGGTAATGCTTTTATCTGCGGATGTAATTTACTTACAAGCCAGGATATTTAATGGAAGGAAATGAATGTTGGTGTTTGTTTGCAAATAGGCATCTGGGGTTTAAAGTTATAGTACTGAACGTGCAGGAATTCTATGGGCTTGGAAGAGATCTTAATTTTTTTACCCTAAAGAATGGAATGTACTTTTGAATATTTCTAAGGCTATGTTAATTTATCTGACTTCAACTAAACTATAAGCATTTTTCTTATTCCTTAGGCTTTTAAATGTAAATAAATAGTAATTCCTGATGCAGAGAGTTTGGAAAGTGAATCTGAATACCCTAAATGTTGATAAATTGAAATTCAATATCAAAAAAACGTTGGTTATTATGTAGTGATTCACTTGATGAATAATAGAGACAGGATCAATAAATAAAAAAAAAAGTCTAAAACAAAAAACAGATGGCTGATCCTTAAATGTGATAGAAAACAAAAGAAATTGTTTTAAAGAATCTTTCCTTGCATTGTGAGCTGCACTTTAATTTCTTTTTTTTAATTATACAAAATGTTTAGACATGATATTTGGGGGAGGGTCAAGACACTGTACCACCTACAGCTGTAATAACACTGAAAGGGGTCAGAAGAATAAAACTGAGCATGGTCAAGGTGATTTATGATTGCATTCAAAAAATTATTATTATTTTATAATTGGCATTTGAATAAAAAATTAATTTTTTTCCCACAATATAATTGAGATATAAATCCACGCCTACTATTCTTCTGCTTATAATAAGGAAAGTTAGTTGTTATTTTTTAAAATACTTCTGTATTACATAATTTGTAAGAGAAGTCATGGAACTTTTGTCTTAAAAAAATTCAGTAAAATTGTTTTCACTTCAATTTTCTTCACTCACCCATATCTGATGACCGTGCTCAATACAAGAAGTTGAAAGTATGAAGACAATGGTATCTTCCTTATTTTGTTTTGTGCAGCATTTGCGGAAATGTTTCAAGGGGTTAAATATATTGTAGTACCAACATCGCCATTTCACATGTTTCATCCAATCCATGATGTGAGTGGGTGTGGGAGAGAAATGTTTGGGAAAACCTGACAGGTATGAAAGGCGAAACAGTCTGAGATAGTCTTGCTGAAGACTTGTATTGACCCCAAAGTGAATTGCTGATGTATTTTTATTACATCTTTGACCTCAACATTAAATGGTAAATTCAAATCACATTCCTTTTTGATTGAGTCACCACTAAAGGATTTTTCTCTTGATCAAAGAACTTTTTGTTCACCTGGATCAAAGGATTGAATTGATTAAGAATTGAGTATAAAAAAATATTGAAATTATTGAGAGATTTTGTCCTGGATTTTTGAAGTGTCTTGTATTTAATTTTCGAAAGCAATGGCCTGTAGACAAATAACATGGTTATTAATTCTATTTAATATTCCAATCTCCTTGCAGTGACATTCACTTTCTATTGAGATGATGAAATAGCTTCCTGAGGGCCTTATTAATAAAATTAAATTATAATTGGTAATATTAGGTTTTTTTCTGTTGTATCATTTCTTCTTTATCTTACTGCGTAATCGAATGATTTAGTCTTCAGTTTACTGTTACCAAGGACAAAAGCAAAGATGAACCCTAAGGAGTAAGCATTTTCTAGCAAGAAATTCTAAGGAAAATATACAGGAAATTGACTCAAGGGTTCTATAGTACGAAATTATGTAGGAGAGAATAAGTTTATTACCAAATGTTTCTACAGAAATGTCGCAGTTGTGGTTTTTAGTTGTATAAACGTTAGTTAATAGTTTTATATCTTTAACACACGTCCATGATGTGTGTGGGTGTGGGAGAAAAATGTTAGTGAATTTGAAATCACGTGACTAGAACCAACCAATAAGATAACCGAATTAATAATTTAAACTTATTCTATTGGTTGGTTTAAATCTCGTGATTTTAAAATCAAAAAGTAATAAATTAAAGAGATAAAATTACAAACTATGTGAAGGGCTATAATATTGAAGAAATGACAACCATTTATACAAAATTAACTTGTTGGTACGGCTACTTGCATCTTTAATAAGGAAACTCACCACAGACCTCATACAAAAGTAAAAGTATGTACAAGTTCATAAAGCGCCAGAAGGGGGTGTTAACTAGGCATAAATTTCAATGTAGGAAACAGAAAACATTTTTAAAATGTAAATATACGAGGTAAAAGGAGGAAATAAGTCTGTCTGGAGAAATTATTCACATGCCCTTGTCTCTGATTATGATGAAAGAGTTTTTCGCCTCCTAAACCAATGCAGACTGTTTTATGCCCTTGATCTTCATACTAGATAGTGAATAAAGATCAAGTATACGTGAAAAGGAAAAAGGTGAGAGAGGGTTAAATTCCACATGCCCTTCCCCATCCATGACAGCGTTCGTTTACCCTGACCCCTGCACAGAGGATGGGCTCCAAGAGACTTGATGGAATTAGCATAAAACGCCCACTCAACTTTTAAAAAGAACTTGACTCAAAAATTATCAGAATTTTTCTTTCTAAAGAAAAACTAATTTTTAAATTTATTAAACAATATAAAATATCCGGGTCTATAAGTTAAAGGCCACGTGAAAGGAACTGAGGTAAATTTCCCTTTTTCTGTCCGTCTAATTAAAAGTGAACGGGAGGGGGAAATTTTAGTGCCACACCCAAAATTTATCGCAGCTGGGGTTTATTTTATATTTTTTTATTTTGCATGAATCTTTTTATTAAATTTTTAAAAAGTGGCGGAAAGATCAAATACTGTTTGTAGTATTTTTTTTAATGTTTTGATTCATCTTTATTCCATTAGTTTTAATGACCAGTTGTGTGAGGTCATCAATCTGTGGTAGAAAATATTGAGTATGTCTCTTTTTACGCCCTTTTCCCTGTCTGTGACCAGATGGTATCTGATTGCCTTCACCTAATTAAGACTCAGGTACATTATATGTGCACTTTTCAATGTTTAATGAGAAAGTTGTGTTAGCTTAACCTGTATAAGTTTTATATCTGTGTTTCGGGGTAAGAAAATTTCCCATTTTGCATCATAAAAATATATGGCACACACAAACAGCACTGCGTGAGATCATCTTTTTAGCTGTTAGAAAATCCTTGAGAACACATGAATTAAGCATCAACTCTTATTTTTTTTTCACCCAAAATTTGTGTTAAAGTGTCTTTCCACCTGTAAATTTATGGGCTTTTAGTGTTAAATAAATCAGACGATATTACATTTTTACCACTTGAACGGATTAGAAATTACACGCTCTTTTCTTACTTGAAAATACACAAAGAGGTGGAAAATGTCTGAAAATAATTACGTGGTTTAAACTGTTTAAAATATCGAATTTTAATTTATAAATAGTAATTATTTCAAGCAAAGGATTTAAAATCTTTTGTCTCTGAGAAAACCCAAGGGAAAAAATAATTATAAGTGAAATAAAATTATTTATAATTATGCCACTGAAATTCTCATGGGTCATGAGGCAAATAAGCTAATTAAGATCGGGAATGGGTCAGAGAACTTATGTGTATATTTTTATAAATAGAAGAAATATTTATTACTAATTTCCGGTAGTGCTTCATTATGATAGATCGTGGGGGAGGAAAAATACGACAGAAGTGGAACAGTTTCACTTTTTTAAATTTTGTAGGAAATATTTTCAGTATTAAATCTGCCTACATGTAACCTTGCAAGTCAATATATTTAAAATTCCATTTAGCAAAAATAAACTTGACAGGATAAATCAGACTCACCTGAGATTGCATTTCAAATGATTTGTTCTACTTCACACAACTGTTGATAAAAAAAAATTCGAGAAAATGACGTATCATTTTACATAGTGTCAAATATCCACCGGGGGTTTTGTCCTTGTTTTTATTTAATCAGTTTTAATTTAATCCAAATTAAACTTCGAGGACTTTTTTTCTTGTAAAAGAAAAATGTTTACTGGCTATTGTATTCTAATATTAACAATGACCCATTTTGATTTCTCATTTAGATTCCAAAAAAATCACAATTTTGCACCCAACATTCGACTAATTGGGATAATTGGTTTTGAATTTATTGGTTTGTGAAATGCTAACCTAAATCAACTTTAATCAATAATCCTAATTTCATAGCTTAATGAGAAGTGAAACCTGCTCTCTGACCTAAAAATATAAATTTTCAACTACTCTTGAAAAGTTTCTCCATCACCAATAAGGAAAAAGTTTTTAAAAAAAAATTAAGTTCCTACCTGATCTGTCTTTATGTCACCTGTCGGGTAGATAACAGAGCGACGAACTTTAGTATATTTTTTAAAAATTAGTTTCCACAGCATGTAAGCCATTTTGCAGACAATGGAAGTAAATGTTCATGCAGCTAGAAAAATGATAATACAAAAAAATGGTATCCTCTGAATTTTCTTTCACTTTAAGCCAAACAGTTGAAGCTGTTGCGTGCGGTTCCGTTGACAGGTTGGGTATGGTTCAGTGTGCTTGTGTGGTATTCAAACCGGGATGCGTCGCCGTAAAGCCCAACACTTGACTTTGCCCTTTGCAAGGGGTCTCTGGGTAGAATTTCGTGAATGTTACCGAAGTGGAACGCGGGAGAATTTTTTACTTTGTTTCCGGTGTTACTCTACAGGTGGTTAAAGATGATTAAGTATTTTTTTCGTGCAGTTTTTTTTCTGCCTCTGTGAATACAAAAAAATTATTTAAAGTTGAGAGAGAAAGAGTGGGAAATAAAATTGTAAACGACTCGTTTACACTCTGCCACACCTGACTGCTCTACTGGGCAGGTATAAACGTTTTAGCTGGCAGCTGGAGGCTAGACTTGTAAATGACATTTATACATCTCTAATATTCATCTGATTGATAACGTAAACGGTTTTTTTTAGGGATGTGTTTAAGGGGTTGGTTACTTGCTGTTACCAGCCGTTAGGCAAAGTGTAATTTGTCTTAGGTTATCCACGCGTAGCTAAGTGCATGCTGATTAAGAAGGAAACGATCTGAGAATGACCATGACGTCCAATTCTTACTCATAGCCGCCCATACCTTATTCGACGTGAGATGATTGCTACTTGTTTACGTCTGTTATTAGATGAAGGAGTTAGGAAAGAATTTATTTATGGGTGGATCTGTTTAATTGTGTTGGTCAATTTAGAATTGTACCTTGGTATAATGAATTGTTTATTAATGGGTGTTTGCTAGTTAATTAGTTGTGGTAATTAGGAGGGATTGGATTGGTTTGTCATAAGGTTGGTAATGTTGTTGCTGAATTGTTAAGTTTATATAATTTATTGTTGTGGGGGTTATGTAAGATTAGGTTTTTTTATCAATGGGAGATAGTTTAATTTAGTCATCAAAAAAAATTTTTTTCAACATAAGAAGTATTGTAAAGAACTGAAATTTTAAATTAAAAAATGAAATGGAAATTAATTGAAACAGATTTTTTTTTATAAATTTATAATTACAAAGTTTCTGACAAAGCTGATTACGCAAAATATTTGCAAGTTGTTTTTTCCACAGATTATGACATCACCCAAAAATTCTAAAAAAAATTTTTACAAAATTTTATTTTTGATTCTAAAAAAATTTATAATATAGAAAAAAAATAAATTTTATACCAAAGCAACAAAACATTACACCACGTATCAACAAACTGAATAAATTTTCTTCACAACAAAACTTTGCGGTTAGTACTTTCCCCCTCGCTGTTAACAATTAATAAAAAGATAGTTACACGTTTAACTAAACCCTTCAACATACCTTTTACTATGTTAGTCCAGATCCAATCCTACTGGTAGCTACAGCACAGATGCGTTAAGCAGATTAAACCACCATGAATGTGCATGATATCCATTACTTGTCCTTATCCACACCCAATTCATTCCCCCTGATTGGCTTGTATATGGGTGGGAACAAGGGCAGAGTGTTGCTTGGTTCGCGGGAGTTTTTCGTCCATGTTGATTCTGTCATAAGGAAATGTGTGCAACTGAGTGCGAAGAGTCGAGGTTACGGGAGGAAACCGACGTCTTGAATTTAAATTTACTAGTGTCTGGAGGGTGCTTGGTCAAAACGGATGAGTTGTAGGGCCATGGCTCATCACTTTAATTTTTCCAAATGAATCCCCCCAAAAAAATTGGACAAACAAAGTGAAAGCTGAAGACATGGTTTATTTTCAAAAAAAAATGTAATATATTATCAATTTCACTTTGGTGTTACATTTTTTTCTGCTTTGAAAAATAATCTAAATTTTTCCTGTGAATACAGCAAGGCCATTAAAGGACTTTAGGTCACTTAGAATCAAAAATTTAGATTTGTATCAATTTTTATATGTAAGGCGTGGTTAGATCAGACCTACAATTTGATGCTTTCCGACACACTTCAGAATTTTATGGAGTGTAATTGAAAGAATTTAAGCGGATAAGATCTAAGTGAAAAGTTTAGATTAAACGTGATGATTGGTGAAGCGTAAAATATATATTTATTTGACAAGTATGTCATTGAATGAAATTTCGATAAAGGGTGGAACTAGATACAATTTGACAGGTGAAATACAATTTGCCGAAAAATTATTACTAATCATATCATTCGTGACAATTCACTTTAAAGTTCAAGGCAACCTGCATTTTGTATTCTGTGTTGTCCAAGGTTTTTCTCATCTGCTCTGAAAATATTAAGAAATTAAAATTATTCATTACTTTCAGTTAAGTGGAATATTTTATTGCTTTTTCGTATAAAAAATGTTGATCTAAAATGTCTTTATCTTAATTACTAATGTTTTCCTCATGGCTGAGAAACTATTCTAGGTATAACTGTAATAAAACATTTTTATTAGTTGCTTAGGTCACTAACAAGACTGTGACATTCAATTTAATTTCAAATCAACTTATGGTATACACTTTAATAGTTGCACACAGGTGTGAGGTGACCAATTGAACCTTAAGGCTGTTTATATTTTCCTGCTATAAAATTAAGAGCAAGAAAAATTGCATTTTTTATTTTATCAGTCATTTTTAAGACCCTACGGTCACCTCAGTGGCTCCATCTACGGACAAGTTGATAAAATAAAAAATGTTAAACTAAAGCATGAAACATTTTTTTATTACTTGGGTATAATCAGCTTTTATGTAGTTATACTTAGACTTAACCTGTTCAAATTTTAAAATATAATAATTACAAAGATTAAGGTTATGTCGTTCGTAATCCTTTTACCGGATTTAAATATGTTGGCCCTGTACAAGATAATACATGCTACCCAAGTTACGATAACAGCTGAAAATTTCTGCTCTGAAATTCTTTTTTAAATTAATATTATTTTAGCATTGCATTACAGCCCTTTTATTCAACACGAAGCAATAAGGGTAAAAATTTAAATTTTATTAATAAATTACCCTCACATTTAACCGCTGTTAATAAGTTGAAGTCGTTTTTAATGTGCTAGTCTTTGCTCTTATGAATAATACGGTGGTTTTAGTAAAAAAGAAGTGTTTGATCATAAATTAATTATGAAAGATGATTTTACAATCACGTGATGTAATGTAAACTAATGATAAATAAGGCGATTTAAGAAGGCTCGTCACACTTTACATGCATGCTCTGGCTAGTTACTACTGTAGACCAATTCAACCCGGGCCCTGTAAATTCGTTAACCAATTACAACGCGAATGAATGCATTTACTGTATGCGTCCATGACCATTAGAGTTCCTTTACTTTTACCTTGAATGATCATGATCTAAACGTCAATTTTGTCATTTGGACTGTGATTGGCTAAAAGAATATACAGGGTCCTCATTTCATTGATCGAGAATGTTTCTCGAAGGACTTTGCTGCATATGGAAAATGAGCTTTCTCACATAACTGCTTAATTAATCAATATTCATTAACAAATGAGATAATTTTTGAAGCAGAGTTTGGCATTGGAGATTGGTTATTACTTCTTTTGAAATTTGCAGAAAGCGGCTGTTTAGAGCTCTACGCATTTGGAAACAGTTTAAAGTAGCAGTTTACGCTAAAATATGAATTCCTCTACATTAAATTATGGGATTGTCACTTGCCTCATAATTCTTTATAATTATTAAATTAACAACTCGGACCACTCCTTTGGCTACTCGATTACGCACAGTTTGACCAAAGAGTTTTTTTGCTTTTTTAAAGCCATTGATAATTACGAAGATAAGAGTTTTAATTTATAATCTGCCTAAAATTTATAAAACTGAATCTACTCTTGTAGGTCAGTTTGTTCAACTTGAATTTTTTTCTACAAACTTTTTGCTCAAAGTTTTATTAGGGTTTCTCTCGTCTGTTGTACGAAACTTGACCTAGTGGTTTTGTTTCTTTTCTTAATTACAGTTTTATTCGGATTACTTTTTAACGTTTTTTCTTATCAGTGTTTTTAGAAATGAGAAAAAGATAGTTGGGTAATGACAAAAAAGTGATGAAAAGGAAATTGTAATCTTGGTCACTGAAGCTTTGGTATTTTTTTGGGTAATTAAGGCAAATTAAGTGATTAATTATATCGGATAGTGTGTTTTTCAAAGTGTAATAATCTTATCGCTAATAATTTATGAAGTTGTAGTCGTAAAAGTTGGTGATTGACAGTGAGGATGAGGTTATTAGTGTCATAAAATTTTGAAATATGTACAAAAAATTTATTACTGGTTTAGGAAGTCCAACAGCAATCCCCGGGAACTGTTTCAAATAGGAATGCGTTATCAGTTACATTAATTCATCTTCTGACCCATAATAAACATATAGAATCAACAATGAATTCAAAACCAGGAAACTGTCTTCCAATCACACCCTACAAAAAATTTGAAATTAGTTACTTGCACCAAAGTATTGCAAAACTCTTTGTGTCAAGAGAATCTAGTTTTATTGAAAGTTCTTTGCCAAGTGGATATATGTTTCAAAGAAGTGTAAAACTCACAAAAATGCTGTGAAAACAATCGGTAATAAATTGACGCAAAATTTCAGTTGCAACTAACGGACAAGACAAGCATTTAGTAAAATATGTTGGTGCAACCGCCGATCCAGTTTACACTTTCCGGCGTAAAGAGTTACGACAACGCGCAAGACAAGAGTTCAATTTAAAGTATTTATTTGATAAACAAAGTTTTGAAAGTTTGATTTTAATCATTCTAAAGTTAGTTTTTTTAGAGTTCCTTTACTTCCATTTAGAATCACCCGTTCACCTTATAAAAAAGAAAATAATTACACAGATCAAGACTTTATTCTTAAAAGTCCTTTTACCGGATTTAAAAAGACGAGTTGCATTACGCGCTCCGACTATGCAGGGTAATCCATATTCCCGAGCTACGACAGCTCCTGAAATATACATTCATTAAAACTAGATTTATTAGATTACTTTTGTATTTACCTACCATGGGATACAAGACCCCCTAATTCCGTCACAACACCAGATAAAAGTGGGAAATAAGGACTCCATCCAATATCAGTACAATACGTAATAAGAATGTCATTAGCTTCAATATTCTTTGCATCTGATAAATTAACAACAACCCGAGCTGTTCCTTTGGCTACACCATTACACACAGGTGTGCCTACGAAAAGATTTTTTTTTAAATCATTGATAATTTTGGAAGATAAGATTTTAATTTATACTCTACCTGAAATTTCCAAAACTGAATTAATTTCTTCTAGGTCAGTTTGTTCAACTTGAATCTAAAAGAAAATTTTTTTTTCTTTAAGAATTCGAATTTCTAATCAGAGTTTTTTTTTGAAATAGTCATTGAAATTTTGTTAATCAACTGGGGCAGTTAAGAGAAATTAAGTGATTAATTAAATCTGACAGTATTTTTTTTAAACAAAGTAGAGTGATATTAAAGATCATATTTTATATGAAGTTGTAGCCATAAAAATTAGTGATTGGCATTATGGTTGATAAGGATAGGTTCGTGCAGCCGTAAAATTTTAAAATAAGAACATAAAATTTGATTACTGGTTTTGGAAGTCCAACTATAATCTCAGGGAACTGCAAAGTCTCCAAGTATGAATGAAGTCTTTTTCTGTGTTGTGCTCTGGGAAAAAATTTTTTTTTATTTACGACGTTGTAATTAATAGACAATTTTTTTTAACCTCTGAATTAACTTGGCAGAACGTGATTTTAATAAAAATCCGATTTCTAAATGTGTAAGGAAAAATAATAGGTCTGCATCTGGTAAAAAGCCTTCATTCACCATTTGTTGACTTAGTGTATGGTACACCGAACGGAATTTGTCTACCATTTGTATTACAAGTGACTAAAAGAAAAAGACATTTTATTTATTTATTAATTATTTTTTATTTTAATGACTCTACTTTGCTCTTCTCTCTGTATCCAACAGCTGCTCTATATTGAGGTAAAATCCAAGACAAGATTTTCCTGCAAGAAAATATTTTTGTTTAAATTATTTTTCAATATAATTTGTGAATGAACTTTGTCAATGGTTTTTTCGGTGTTTCTAATTTCCGAATTGTCTCAGCTATGGATGAATTTTCTTTTTTTAAATCCGTTTTTGGTTTTAAATTTTGAAGAATTTGTACCAATCCTGTAGGATCCATTCGCCATGTTTTAGAATACAAGTCAAACTATAAAAAATATTCAGACTTTTAAAACTTTTTTTTTTCTATCAAAGTATTGTACGAAACCTCTTTTACGCAACGATGACCGTGATTTTTCAAAAATTCCGCGAACAATTTTCCCGCTGATTTATTTTGATTTTGCAGCCAAATATGAGCAGACTATCAAAAATAATTTAAAATGAAAATTTGTTTGAACGTTAGAGAGACGAAACTTTTACTTTAACATCCATTTTATAAAACTTCTCTCTCTCTTCATCTTCTGCAATAACTTTGGCTAAATTCTGAGTCGAAACAAAATACTATTGGGTGAAAGTTAATTTCAATAGGCTTACCTGCATTGCTAATGGCACTTCAGAGCTTTCTACATCTGTACAATTAGCCAATAAAGTAGCTATGTCGCTACAAACAATGTCTGTCCACTCTTAAGTTAAAGTTAACATGAGAAATTAATAGCTAACGTTTTATTATTTTAAAACCTGATCTCCCTTCAGTAAGTGTTATGGTTGCAACCATATTCCAAAAAGTAGCTGCAGAAGTTGTTGCAAGATGATATCGCGTTATCTTAAAGAACAAAAAATTGCGTTACCTAAACAACTTTTTGCACAAAACATACAACTTACCTCAAACAAACACGGAAACATATCGTCCATAGATGAATACAAACTCAATGCATTTGGGTATTCAAGGGGAAACTTGTAAGCAGCATTTTTTGAAACCATTTCTTTAATAATTGATTTATTCTTATATAAACCCTTTGAATAAATTAATTAAAAGATTAATATTTAGAAAATTTAAAAAATTAATTGATTTACTTTAAGTAATGAGTAAACAAACGCCAACGATGATGTTGCAGTCTCCTTATACCTCTCCCCAGCTATTTTATAAATTAAATCATGATCAACAATATGACCATAAACTGAAAACTCTAGTGCACGGAAGGAATCTGTTTGCTTCCCTCCGGAATTTCTGCACATTAACTATTGAGAAATAACATAATATAATAGGGAATTTAGCTTTGAAATTTAATCAATTACATCTATGCAATTCAACACGCAATGGTTGTAAGTTGTCATTTGAGCAATCATCACGTACGGATTAGGAGGGCATTTCTGAGCTTGAATTTTAGATAGATTATTCTGTAAAATTAAGTCATTTACGACTGACTATTATACAAAACGCTCTATTTACCTGAATTGAGAGAGTTAACGTTTTAATAACAGTGCTAATTGAAAGTGGGGTACTTGCATTAGGAAAGACTTCCCTGAAATATTCACATGTAATTACAATTTTTTTAATTAAACTTTAAAACGTTTTTAAAATATACCCTGCATTTGCTTTAGTGCAGTGCTCCCAGTCTGTCTTGATGGGAGAGTCGAATTCATGCATGATCTCAAAATCAGAGGGTTGGTCAAAAGAAGTTATTGGCCTTGCCTTTGAAATTTAAGGAATTAAACGCTTGTTTTCTTTCTACATTAATCATTACTTGAAGGAGATAAATTTGATTGTACAGAATGCACCATTCAATGTCTCTTGCTGAACCGAAACATTTTTCAACTAGAATTCCTATTCTTGCAATTTCGAGGCAATTTTCTTCAGATAAGCAAAAAGAAGTTGCTGCAGTTAAATCAACACTTGCGTTTTTGGTTGCATTTTCTGTATAAAAAGAATATTTTTCAATATAGTTTTGGTCTGATGATTTAAAGAGAATTACCACTTGGGATAATTTGAATAGTCTTTGATCCAAGTATTTTTTCTTCTATGAATAATTTATCATCAAATGATCGCTTTATAATGAAAGTATCCGGTTCTGCTACTCCAGACACGACAGTCTGACAAGTGAATTTAATATGTGAATTTATTCGGATATTTTTATGGCATTTTTTATTGCATATTACTTCTCCCAGTCCATAATTAGCTGTAATAAATATTCTTCCAGGGTTACCATTGCTAGGATCTTGAGTGAATAGAACTCCAGCAACTTCTGCTGGGATCATTTCTTGAATAACAACTGCCATGCCGGGATTAAGTAATTGTCCATGTTGTCTAGGTATCAATAAGAGTAGTGATAAAGATGGGTATTGATTTAGGGGAAATGCGGCTTCACCTTTTATATTCTATGGCTGTGAAAGTGAACTGCGATGCCCAACAGTTGATAATTGCTTGGCAAATCTATAGTTAGGGGTGGATATTAGCTTAGTTTATAAGGTAATTTAATAATATAATGGTGAGTTATTGATCTGCTTTAAGGGTCATTATCCTTTCTATCAAGGTAATTCTATAATAATTAAAGTTTCCATGTGTCGTGATAGTGTTAGCTAATATGCAGTTATAATTACGAGTATTGAGATCTAGTTACTTAGTAAAAACTATTAATTTTGAAGAGTACTGGTTAAAAATGACTACAAAATCACCGATACTTGGCTATAAAATTTTTAGTCGTTAATGACCAGTACAAACGTAAATTTAGGCATATTTACCAATTACCAATCATAATTTCTCTAAAAAGTAACCTACATTATCAAATCCAGTAACTCCCAAATAAGTGTCATTTTGCCCTGCCGCAGATAACTCCTCTCCATCCTCTCCAATAGCCGAAGATCTAACAGCAAAACGCATTGATTGGTAATGAATTCCAAAAACCTTTTCCATTTCTTTTCTTATCTCTTCTTTTATTTTCGAATCAAGGAAAGTCTCTCTCGTAGCATTTACTAATCTGAAACGCGGTATTTGCTTTCATAAATCAATATCACATTTACATATGGAAATAAGTCGGTACTTTTGACATTCACTTTTCAAATCTCCTACACATCGCTTCCAAGCAACTGCTTCCAAATGTTGAATGAAATCTATTAAATGATGGCAGTTTTCCAGATGAGATGCATAAGCCGCATTTGTAACACAAATAGATGTTGGAACGATGAACTGTAAAAAAAATAGGTTTAAATAGAGTTAACTTATTTAGAGTTAAAAAATACTTTGAATTGATGAAGCATTGCTAGAGATGAACCTTTTCCTCCAACAAATTTACTACAAGTAGCTTTATCAGATGACGTATTCACAACTAAATCATTTTTTTCTATCTCCAAATCTAGATACTATTTAATTTTAAAAATTCTGGAAGAAAATTAATGTCGGTAAATATTACCTTTTGGTTTTAAAATCGGTAGAGGATCATTATCTATTAACTCTTCGTTTACTCTTTGCCTAGAATAACAACATATTCAAACCTTTTTACTAATTTGTCTGAATTGAGTAATTAATATTTCATTGATTAAAGTTTTAGCCTGAAACCTTTTATTTCCAAACTTTAAGAAGCCAAATCCCTTTTCATTTCCAAGCGCCAGTGTGCAAACATTTACATCAATTCCGTAATGCAACTTTCCTCCAGAGAACAATCGATAATTTAAATCCGTCGTTTGGATTTCAAGATGATATGTTTTCCCTCCTGAGTAATAAAATCTGGTTTCTTTATTTCACACACGAAATCCACTTTTGTTTATACCTGCTTGGAATAAAACTGATGACAAATTCTCCGCATTAAGGTATAAATCCAAGTCAGTCCAAGTAATTGAAAGTTTACTTCCCTCTGATTTAAAAATGCACCCACGTAATAATATTCTAGAAATATTTTTTTAGGAAAAAATTAAATTATTTAAAGACATTTCAATTTTTTACATATTTTTCTCGGACATTGAACCCTGCAATTCCAAATGAATCGCATCTCCATTCTAGTCAAAATAAAACAAAACTGCTATAATTAAATATCCTAATAAAACGAAAAACAAAACATACATTCATGTAAACTTGTAAGTCAATGAACTTATCTACATTTAAATCACTTTTCCCTAGAAAATTACATTATTTGCATGAATAGTTTATTAGGTCATTTTTTTTAATACCAAAAGCACGTTCCCTGAGTCCTCTTAAATGTAAACTGACGTCATCATTTACTCCTTCAAATTTTAAAGTACCATAAATTTGGCCCCATTGCATGTGTTTGCTACAGTTTTCTTGTTGTCGTTTCAGTGATGTTTTTAGGTCAGGTGAAAATTGTTTACTCCATGGTTGTACAGAAAAAACGTGAGATAATAAATCTGGTGACATTTCGTCATTAGTATCGAAAGGTCTTGTAATAGCACACCATCTAAGAAACAACAAAGAAAATATTTTAGTAAATACATTGTAATTTTAAATTAAATACTAAATCGTACATAAAACTAAACTTAGCATGCACCACTGAGTCTTCAGGTATTACATCTTCTAAAGAATTGCGTACTTCCTTTCTTTAGGTTTGTAAAAATTATACGGTTTTTGCCTTTTATTAATCCTACCTACCTTAAAAACCCACTGAATGAAACTCTCCAACGTCTTAATGGTTCTAACATTTGGCAGCACAAACCACCAGCAGTAAAACTGTTGTCTTTAGTATTATGAATAGTTGTTGCTGGATGGATAGGTAGTTGAAAAACCCCATGGTCTTTTAATGATAATGTTAGCCATACATCAGCTTTTCTGTTTATTCTCTTTGATATTTTGATTAATATATTATTGCCACTAGTGTCATTACCCGCAAACGAAACGGTATCAAAAGCCTTTTCCCATAAAAAAAAAAAAATACTGTTATCAAATATAAGTCGTCTTTGATCTAGAACAACCTGTGAACTTGTAAGTGCAATTAGAGACTGCGGTTGTTCGAGTTCTTCTTCCCAACCTAGCGGCAATACGCCAAGGTCAGTCGGTGCATACGAGTGCAAAATTGATTTGCTTGGTTTTCCAAGTAATTTCAAATGTAAGAAATTGAAAAGCCATTTTGCCGTATAGTTAAATCCTACATTTTGCAATTTCAATATTAAATGCCACTACATAATTAATAGATTATTACCCCTACTCCTTGGTGGTAGTAAGTGTCTTTTCCTATAAACTAAACTAGTAATAATAAGTGCCGCAATACCTGTTACGCAAAGGTATACATCCATTGTGTTTTGTGTACTAAAACTTTTTATGTAACATTACTCTTTTATAGAGACCTATGAAAACTCGATAAGGACATTTTGTGATAATGTATCAATAGTAGGTGAAAAGTCTCTGAAAGATAATGTCAAATATACTTTAATAGTTCCGGTTTATCGTACATGTTTGTATTTACCAATCAGTACATTCAGTTATATTGCACCTGTTGGGTGCATTGGGTCACTCATACCGTCCAAGAAAAAACAAATCAAAATTTAATTTTACTAATCTATTCATTAATTTTTCATTCTAAAAATTAATATTTTCTATTTGAAAAGTTTAAGAAAAATTTGAAAGAGTTTAACATAAAAATTTACAAAATAAAACATTGCCTTAAATCAATAATTGCATAATAATGTAAGTGCACTGTAATTGAACTTTGGCAAGTGTATCTTATCGCAAAAAAAATATGGGTATTGTTTTCACTGTTAGTAAAATTACACTTACCAAATTAAAGAAACTAAACACAAAAAACAAGAAAATATAAGTTAAACATAAGTGGATGAATTTTCATGGGAAAGTTTCGTTGAACACATGGAACAAACCTTAGCATAAGCTTCATTAATGTAAGTGCACTGGGCACATTCTTTTCCTCCACTAACAAGAGGAACTGATTCAGGTCCTTTTGTTTTACTCCGACTACACATCGTACAGATCTTATCCCCGGATTTATTGAGCATAGTACAACTAGGACATTCCCATTGGCCATCATCATTACTCAACGCAGAACTACTACCAGAACTGCTACAACATTTATCCTCTTTTAACTCTTTCTGCCTCTCCACTCCTTTCCCAACTTTCTTTGTCTTACTCTTCTTAGACTCAACTTCCTGTTTAGGCTTCATGGGCCCATCAAACTCAATCAAAGCGTCATCATCTTTATTGAACGGCGACGGTGGACTAAGCATAGGTTCGGCAAATGGTTCAATGTATCTGGACGAATTCGTTGGTTTATTTCTATTTTTCATCGAATCGGATGACCTATCGTGACTATCAGAGGGTAGTACATTGTCGTATACACTTGACCGTTGACTTCTCTGTTCTGTGTATCCGCCTCCTCTTTCAAAACCGTTGCCATCAATATGCGTGTTACTCATAGATTCTTGAAGTTGTTGTTCATAGGTTGGAGGAGGCATGGTTGGGAAAAGTGAAACATGTGACCGAGAATCGTAACCTGGTGGGGGAGGTGGGTATGCTAAAGGCATGAATGTAGTCATGGGATGAGCCATAACGCCATACATCGGATATGGGTATGGATACATTACATTAGGAGTAAAACCTTCGAATTGAGGGCGGCCGTCGAGTAATTGATGGGCTTTCATTTGGTGACGACGGTGAGCTAAGTCGTCCTCGTCGTTTGCCATCGGAATTCTTTGTTTAGCTAATGTAGTGTCTACGTAACCCCAGGTTGATGCTCGGGTTTCAGCTTCTTGTTGTGCGTTTAATTTTCCGCTGCTAAGATCGTTTAAATTAGCTGTTATACTAGCTTCAATATGTCGTTCGTGAGTTTCGGGTTTTAGAGGTTCCCGCGACTTGTCGGGTTTCTCTTTCGTCAATGGTAAAGTGCGACTTCTTGGGTCGACAGATTGACGAGATGGTTTCCGCACTTGTTCGTAGAGATCTTCCGGGTGGAGTTTTTCTCGCTTTGGTGGTTGATCGGCTTTGAAGTCATCTCTGGTTATATAATCACCAGAATGTCCGTTTGTGTAGTAAGATTTTTCTGTATTGTATTTTGTTGCGTTGCTTTTATCACTATTAACTTTTTTTCGTAGTTTGTAAACTTCTTTATAGCCACATTGACAACCAGCTTCTATAGCCGCGTTGTAAAAATCTTGAATTAACTAAAAAAAAAGAAAAAAACCGTTTAAGTATAAACTTTAATAGGAGTAAAAAAAAATGTAGGCACCCTTAATCCCAGCTTTACAAAATTATTATATATCTTGTAATAATAAAAATTTTAATTTTAAAAAGTGGGTGCCTACAATTCAATATTTACTTCGCATTCGCATGACGCTATAACACAGTTGAGAGAAACTTCAATCAAAGCAACGGGATCCATTGGCTCCTTAAAAACCATCGTATAGTCATCGATTTTTTGATAGCCCATTACTGTTAACACTTTTTCAACTCCGATCAAATGTTTCGCCACTTTGTGTTTGTAGAATCCACCATACAACTAAATGAAAAAATTAATTTTTAGACATTATGATTAATGTTGTACCAAGTGCTTTGTCACGTCGTCGAGAAAGAATTAAAATTGAAGAGAATAATCAGTCATAAAATTATTTTTCACTACCAGCAAAATTACACTTCGAGACAACACAATTCCAAATTTATCATCCTAATATATAGACGAGACAATTCGCAATGACTAATTCCTGAATTACTTTAATAGTTCGGAATTCCTTCCGCCATGGCGATATTAGTAAATTATTAGCGTATTTTTCCAATGCTTCAAACGCTTGCCAGGTTCCATTGATGGAGAAATCATCTTTACTTTCAATGTTATTTTCCAATAAATTGGCAAATAGTGTAAGCGTAAACTTTTTAACGAGGTCTTCCTGGCTTAAGTAATGAATAATAACGTCTATTTAAAAAAAAATACATTAAATGTCTATGTTTTTAGTTCGTATTGATCACATACCTCTGAGCTGTTTTAAATACTCATCGCGCTTAATTTCGTCTTCGTAAGCTTCTAAATACTCTATATGACATTGCTTAATGTTTTCTAATAATTTAACTAGAGTCATTTTGTTCTGAAATCAGGAGAATAAATGCGATAATTAGTTGACTCTTACAAGACATAGCAAGTGTATATTTTTAGCAGTGTATATAAATAGGTTGGGTTCAACGTCATTTCTTCGGGGTTTTACGCATAGTTAAACTATATTCCCTTTTCGTTCAAGATAGTTCTAGATGTTTGTTATGAGTAATGGTTTATTTACGTGACTTATGACTCGTAAGTTTCAGTTTTAAGAGTTCTTAGTACATTAGGTTTACGAGATGATTCTGATTATGTGTAAATTTTCAGTTTTCGTAAAATTCTAATGCAATAAAGTTGTATTCTTTTATGATTAAGAAATAAAAATTGTTAATTAAATATGTAAAACATTACGGGAAAATCTGTTTCTTCATAAAGTCGTGGGTGTGTCCATGTTTGATCACGTGACTTAAAGCGTTCCGCATTGCAGTAGTGATGTCATAATTTAAATAAATTTATATATTTACAACCTGCATGCGTCAAAATTTCAATAGAATTTTATAAAATTAAAGGCATTGAAGATTACAGATTCTTCAAATTTGCACGTTATTAAATACAATGCGGAGCTGATGGAAATGACGTCCGCGTCACCATGGGAACAATATTTACAAACGATACGACCCGGAGCGTGTGAAGTCTTTTATTCTTCAGCTCTTGACGAAAAATTTAACGATGGTTTGTCTTATTTGTTAGATTTTTGAATACTTTTCAGTTTTAATTTTGTTTTATTTTAGCCGCCTAAAAAGGAGGCTGAAGGTGCCCCTGCAGCCCCGGGACCAGGAATGGAGATAAGAAAAGCAGCTTTGGTTGACGGAATCAGTATTTACGATATGACGAAAGAGCAGGTAACATTTATCGTATTAAACATTGAGTAAATATTTATTATTCCTATACATGTCAGCTTCAAGACCATATTTTAAGATGCCGAGAAGAAACAGATCGAGAACGAGAGGAGAGAAATTATTTTCAGATTGAACGTGATAAAATTGCATCGTTTTGGGATATTGCTAAAAAACAACTGGAAGAAAAAAGAGCAGAGTTAAGAAATAAGGATAGAGAGTTGGAAGATGTGGAGGAGCGACATCAAATGGAAATTAAAGTGCATGAAAAATTTAGTATTTTAAATTTCCTTGTTTAACTTTATTAATTTTTAGATTTACAAACAAAAAATCAAACACCTGCTCTATGAACACCAAAATAATTTATCAGATGTAAAAGCCGCAAACCTTACAAATTTAAAAATGGCTGAAGAGGAGCATGCAGTAGCTGAACATCAGTTGATGAAAGATAAGCGATCTATGAAAATTAAGCAAAAAGAAGATGAGTTGGTTCACGTGGATGCGATTAATGAGTTGAAATTAGTATGTAATACTATAGTTACGTAAAGGATACTTTTCGTTAAATTTAATTTTTCGTTTTTATAGAAACAAAGTGAGAAACTGACGGAATTGCGAATTCAATTTGAAAAAAGCTTGGGTGAAGTTGAAGAACGTTATGATAAAAAAATGAGAACTCTACGAGATGAACTAGATTTGCAACGCAAATCTGAAGTTCATGAAGTTGAAGAGAGAAAAAATCAGCAAATTAATAGTTTAATGAAAAATCATGAGAAAGCTTTTACTGATATCAAAAATTATTATAATGACATAACTGTTAATAATTTGGCTTTGATTAATACGTTAAAAGAACAAGCTGAAGATTTGAAAAAAAGATCTGATCACGTTGAAAGACTTTTGCACGATGCGCAAGCTGAAAATCGAAAGTTTCAGGATGAGTTGCGTGAACGCAAAGACAAAATTGCTGAACTTGAAAAGGTTTTGGAACGGTTTGAAAACACTAAGAACGCACTAGCTGTTGAGTATAACAAAAATGGATTTCAATTGAACTTGTAATAATTCCTTAATTTGTTTAGAGTACAAAATATAAATTGAAGACAACAACCGAGGAACTGAAGTCAATTCAATGGGAGCAGGAAATAGTAGAATTAAAATTTAAAGAAGTTGAGAAAGAGCGCGATGAAATTTATAATAAATTTGTAGCTGCTATTCACGAGGTGCAGCAAAAGAGCGCACTGAAAAATTTGTTGTTGGAAAGAAAACTTGCAGCTTTATCCGATGCTTTAGAAAAGAGAGAAGCTCAGTTGAACGAAGTTCTTATGGCTGCCAAATTAGATCCAACTTCCATGTCAATCGTCACCAGAAAACTCGAGGTCAAAAAGATTATTTCAAATTTAAACTTACTCATTAAAACTATTTTTTTTCTCAGGACTTAATGGATTCCAAGAATTCTACTATTAAAGATTTGCAATTAGAATTAAGTAGGGCATGTAAGGTGGGTTTTGTATTTTTTTCTGATCTGTGAATGGTACAGATTTAAATACATTTTTAGGCGCACGACGAGTTGCTCGCCACTTTTGAAAGCAAATTGAAAACTTATGGAGTCAAGACTGAAGACCTGGGTTTTGAGCCTCTTCGACCATCAACTTTAGGGCAAAAATTAGGAAAAGGCCCCGCTGGTTTAGTTGCTAAATGCCCATAAATTATTAAACAATGCCTTATTTATTTTCTTTTCACAATGGATTTTAGGATATTTACATTTCAAATTGACAGTGTATATTTTTTGTTTACAATTTTGTAAATTTTAATAAATGTTATTTACTTTTCAATGAAATCTCTCCATCAATCGGCAGTTTTAAAAAGTCAATGTTGATCTTGCACTTGTTAATAGGTGACGGTTCAAAGTGAAAGTTGAAGTAAGACTGGATAATGCGAGTGTTCCATAGAGTCGTGGGACCGAACTCTTTGAGGATGACATCCGACAAAATGGCAATGAGTCGTTTACGACTTTCACGTTGCTTTTGCACGATAGTTCTTGAAATTGAGATTGGAGTTTTGTCTTCTATCGGCTAAAAAGAAAACAGTTCAGTACTTAACTACACAAAATTCAATTTACTTACAAGTCTTAATCTAACAGCTGTGGTATCATTGTCCAAAAATGTAGCTCCCCATTTGGAATAACTTTCTTTGGCAACAAAAATACCGATTATTGACGAGAAAATACTTAAAATTAAATCTGGCATAGTAGATTCGTAAGTTTTGAACTTGTTATTCTTTATAATTTTAAATAATTTGCATTTTCTAAAAAATTGTAATGAGACGATGAATTTTGATGTGTGGATGGAGGTACTTAAAATTTATTATTATTAATTTCAAACATTGTTTATTAATCACGTGATAAAGTGAAAATAATAAAAGTCGTAACAATTAGACACAGTTGTCTGTACACACAATAAAAAATTGTATTCATATGTATGGCGTAACGGTAAATATCTTGAACATCTGGTTTGAGAGACGTTAAAAACTTCGAATTTGCACCTGGCTTCCTGTGGAATGTGAAGGTAATACGATTGCGGTAGACAGAACGAGTTTTGTGATCTTTTCAATTGCACAAATAGAAAAAAAGGGACAAAAAATACGGAAATAAAATTCTGATTTTTACTTTACAAAAAACTTTCCCCAAAAGTTATTTTTTTTTTTTTTGAGTGAAGAAAACCGGCTGTTAAAGTTCCAAGTCACGTACCACAAGAAACAGTTTTTTTTTTAAGGTATGAGAAAAATTCCTTACAAGGTTATGCTCACCTGAAAACAAAAACTAGAAAAAAATTCTCGCAACAACGCTAACATTTCTAAAATAATTTATTGCATTAAATAGTCATTAACACAATTCTCTGCCATAACCTTGAAGAACCGTTTTATAAGATCCATTCACGCAACTGCATAAGGTAAAAAAAAAATAAAAAAAAAGGTGAAAAAAAGAGATAATCCAGCGGTAACCAGTCCAAGCAGATGCCTCGACCGACCTTTACCCCCCATTATTCATATCACGTGGTCTTTTCTCGCGCAAAGAATCATGGGGCGGCGGGTCACAAACATGGCGCTCTTTGTAAGCTGTGCGTCTTTACATGTCAAGAGAAACAATTGTCTACGGTAGTTTACCATTGACGCCAGGAATACCAACTATGGTTATGAACGGAAGCATAATTATAGGTTAGTGTACACATGCTTAAAACCCTTTACAACCGTTGTACGTAATTCTGAGTTGATAAATACGTTGAGGCGAGAAATGATCGTTTCAACCCAAGCTGACCACAGTTCAAAAGTCGCCACAAGATTATCAGATATTGTCATTTTACTTTTCATTCGCTATTCCTTCAAACTAAATCCCTTTAAAAATTATTACTCAATTTAAACACAGTGATGCACATAAAATCAGTTTGCTTTTCGTTTCTTAAAAAAATAAATAAATTTTTTCTTCTTGGTTTTTAAAATTTTAAAAAACTTAAATGACCTTTTTATTATTCCCAGATTAACCCTACACAATGTCGTCGACCGTTCGGGTCAAGCGGGAACCGAGTAGCGTGGGCGGCGGCACAATTTGCTTTGTGTGCGGCAGCAGCGGTGCTGAGCACTACATCCACGCTAAGCCACGCGAATCAGGCGGAAGTTTCTTTCCCTTTCTCGAACACCACGTGCCACCCGAGGGAGCGGATGTGCCATCAATCGCGGAGGGAGTTGTTCGTTCTTGTTTTTTGTGTTACTCAATTTTAAATCAACAGTGGGATGCATTTGAACGAACGCGAACACCACATGTGAAACGACTTTATTGGCTCAAAAGGACTGATAACGGACCCTACATGGGCGCCGAGATGCGATTGCAAGGCGAATACGCATCGCAATTAATGGGTTTGGATGGTAATGGATCAACGTATGATTATAAAGACATTCCACCGTCTTCAACATGCAGCCGGATGGCTCCGTCACATGAAGAAAATAGTGGAGACGGAGTATTAGACTTAACTCGCACGAAATGCGAGCCGACTCCAGGTCCCCGTTTAACACCTGGTGGACAAATGGAAGAGAATAACGCTCTAGATTTGAGTATGCCTGATAAAAACTCAGTTACAGAAGTTTGTTACGTGTGCGGCGAAGAGTGTTCCAGAGGAACTTTAATCAATATTTATGCTAAACCAATTGCAAATTGTCCTTATTTTCCTAGTTTAACTCTCCACCCGAGACCAAGTAAATCGAGACCTATGGATTCGACAGGACGTGTTCAAGCGTGCGGCGCGTGCCATCAACATCTGTTACAGCAGTGGGATTCGTATCAGAGACGCAACACTCCACATTCAGACCGAAACTACGTCCTCCGCAAGCGAACTCAAACAAATCCATCTCCAAATGCGCCATCAGTAAACTCTGGTTTTATGTGCTACACTTGTGGAATGGAATGTCCAATAACATCCCATCGTATTTTACAAGCGTATAAAACATCCAGTACTGATACAGGTCCTTTTTTTCCTTTCTTGGAAAAAGTTTGCATACCCACCGGAGCAGCGAAGATTTCAGCGCAAGGGACAGTGCAAGTGTGCTCCATCTGTTATAAGTCCATCCATCGTCAACGACACGTGCATGAGATATCCAAGACCCCAGAAGATAAAAGGGTTTACCGTATACAAAATAGTATTACTAATGGTAATGAATGGGAAAGCTCTAGGGAAGTTGCTTGTTACATATGCAATCAAGTTTCTCAGGGTAATACGGACGTTCTTAACACCTTACCTCCTAAAGACCCTACGGTGAAAAGACCGTATTTTCCCGCATTGCAATCCTTACCCAAAGCCACCTTTGCTTCATCAATGGATGACGAAGGAAGAATCGTAACGTGCAAAAATTGTTCAGCTTTTTTAATGAGTCAATGGGATACTTACGAAATGGACAACGTTCCGCAAGAACAAAGACATTACAGGGTACGGTTAACGGAAACATCTTCCGCTAGTAGGAAACTGTCGAGAGATACAACTGAAAGCCTTCATATTCAAGTACCGGTACCAGAAGCAGATGCCAGTAACTTGCCTCAACCGTCTCCACATATGAAAGTTGGAGTTCTTTCGACAGTTTCTTCCTCTAGTCTGAGCCACTATCAACAAAAGACAACGACAGCGCGAGCAATGGATTTAAGCACAACGACATCAGCTCGTTTAGTAGTGCGGACTAATTCCTATGAAAACCAATACTACCGTCCAGCTATTTCTGTGGGATGTTATTGTTATGTATGTGGACTTAGTTCTCAGCCGGGGGAGTCTTATACCTTGCGTGCCAAACAACTTAAGAATCGTATGGGAGAAGAAAGCTTCAGTCCCGTTGTCCAGGCTGCTTTTTTTCCTTTCTTATCAACGCACGAACCACCTCATCATGCATCCGAGAAGCTTAGTGGGGAAGCGGGCGTAGCACTGGTTTGCATATTTTGCTACCATTCACTCATGGCTCAGTGGGTGGCATATGAAATGTCACCTAATGCGAGTGACCGGATTCCATGGAATCGGGTTTACAATTATGTCAATTATGTATGTTACGTTTGTGGAGTGACTACCTATAGGAAGAGAGCACGGGCTCTTAGTGTTACTGATTATCCTTTTTTGGTGGACCATCCAAGACCTGCTGGAAGTTTAGTATTGAGTGGTGGTGACAGAGTTGTTGTGTGTTTGATGTGTTATCACACACTGCATTTACAGTGGAACGATTTTGAGAGAATGAAAGTGCCTGTCGAACTGAGAAAGTATAATTGGATTGCTGCACCCCCACCAGAAGGAGCTTTGAAGAGGAAACATTCCACTTCGGTAATTCTTCTTTTTTTCCCTTTGGGTACAAGTTTTGTTGTGAATGTCCATCTAGTTCTAACTTTGGTTTCTAATCAAGTTAACAGTTTAGTTTTATTGTAAGAATTCTCATGTTTTGTTATAAATATCTTTTCCATTATAATTTTGATATTAGCGAAGTTAGTGCAGGTTGACGTATAGAATTTTAGAGAATGAGCAGAATAAAGTTGATCAGAAAAGTTTGTTACCTGAACATCCCTCAAAATTTTCACAAGTTTAAGATAAGGTCTACACGTCAACTTGTGACAGTTCCATTTAAGAGGAATGAAACGTTTCGTTCTATAAATAATAAATGTTAAGAATGACAAATCAAAGAACGAAGTCATTCTTGAAAATGGCTGTTAATCATTTTCTCTGCTTCAAAGAAGTATGCAATGAAAATTGCTGCAATTTGACATAATCTCATAACTTACTAGGCAGATGCTTGAAAACAACTTCTACAATAAGACAAGACCATCTTATAGTTTTAATTGCCAATTCTTTATACAGCACATAAAACACTAACAGCTGCTCCCAATCCAATTGTAGTTATATAATTTAAGGTTGAATTATGTACGTTAACCTTGGGTTGGTGAAGATTAGAAAGCTAATTTCATTAAACTGAAAAACTGTAAGAAAGTAGTTTTATGGTGGAAGTGGTTTTTGAAACATCCATCTTGTAAGTCAAGAAACTAGGTCAAGTAATAGGAGTTTTCAAGCATTTTACATTACATACATTATTATTATTCTCAGCTAGCAACAGCGTATGGTAAAGACACAGGATTTCCAATAGTTACGTAACTTAGAGGAAACAATTCAGTTATATTGCATAACTCGTCTTCATTCACTGCCAGGATAACAAAGTCATCCTATAGACCATTTTAGAACTAGTCAATGGATAAGGGTTTGAAAACTAAACACAATATTACTTACCTGTACTTATAATTGCTCTTACTATTAATTACCCAAAAATAGAAATCCTTATAACTGAAATTAAATTACTTAATAAAATCCATATTCTTCAAATTACTTTAAAAACGGGGTGAACATTTTGTATATACTAATACTTAAAATGCAGAAATGGAGTCACGATCACGTAGCATATTCGGCAACGATCATTCCTAAAATTTGTCGATAATGGATCAGATTGAACCAACTTATTCTAGTTAGTGAAGAAATTTTTATTACCGGTACAGTGAGGTCATCATCTAACCGAATGCAAGAACCCAATAGGCCAAGATAGATCTCTTTCAAAAATCATGTTTCGCTACACTTTAATATGTATATCATATCATCTTGAAACTTTCTTACATCATCTGCCAAATTTTTTGTTGGCTGGCGATAAATTCATTAATATTAGCTTTCAAGTGCATAAAGGTTAATGGGTGTGGTATTTATATTAAAAATTGCTCAACATTTGGTTCAATTTTTTTTTTTACCCAATTCCAGATCTTTGACTTTCGAGACATTTCTTATCCTAAAAACTTGAACAAAGTACAAATATTTGATTTATCAATTTATGTCTCATGTCAAATTTTTGAAATCGATGCCCTTTGCGTGTCTTGAGAGGCCAGAAAATTATTTGTACGATTAAAACGTTTCGTAAGAACAAACAGACCTTTGATGATTTAGATTTGTTTTCTTCACATTGAGAAGTCAGCTGTCGATTTTTAAAAACCTCACCCTCTAGTGGTGGAAACTTGGATCTGTCCTTTCGGTTAGACTGAACAGCTGAAGACTATTGATGGAAATTGTGTGGAGAGGGGTGGGGAGAAAATACGAGGGTGGTGGGAGACCAAAGGAATGATGGGAGAAGGGAGGTGACACTGACCTTTTCCGGCCAGACGCCTAATGAAAAATTTTGCAATTTCTCCACTTTTTTTAAAATTCACTGTTGATTTTGCAAACTATGTCATAAGATAGGCGTGGAATTTGAAAACTGGTGCTCTGACCTAGAAAAAAAAACATGGACGATTTGATTAATTTTTTTATTTCAAGAAGGAAAAAATTATCTCTCAACCATCAAACCCATTTTTTTGTGAGCATTTCTAAATGTAGTTTATGGATTTATTGATAACTTTTATTGATTACTTTATATGAGGTTAATTACCCTTTTACAAACCTCTCCAACTGAAAATGGAATGCTCGGAGACAGGTGGAACTCACCATTCATCCACCATTCAAAGACGTCTGTAGTCTTCCTCCACTCCCATTCCAGTTCCTCATGTACAACCCTTTCATTTCATTCTCGGAAACCAGAATCTGAATAGGTTTGAACGTCCATCTGTTGCTGCGACCCCTCAACTTCCGGTCTCTTTCCTTTCCCTCTTTTTACCCCTCCAGGGGAGGGAATCTTAGAGGGGGATTTTCGTGTTTGGACGACCTTTGAAGAGAATTTCTGAGTTCACCTTATCTGATGGCGTTTGACGAGTAATTTAGATTAAGGGGTCTTATTTTTTCTAGTGGGGAAATTCCAAGATTTTGAACCAAATTGTTTTTTTTTTCTTCATTCTTTTTATACAACATGTTACAAAATCTAGAAAATTAAATTGTTTTTTCATGAATTCTGTTTGGTTATTTTCCTTAGGAAGGTAAATGACGTAAAACATCGGATGATCAGAATGATGTAATGGATTTTTTCACTGGATTCGTGACTCAAATGGGAATTATATTAATGGTTGAGGGAAATGTATTTTTTATTTTACCATTTAATTTTTTTTAATCCACGACAAGTAAAAATAACAAGTCAAGGTTAGTTAATGATGAGGTAAACATGTTGTCGTGTAAACAAAATGATTTACTACCAGGAACCGCTCGAATGCATAATTAGTGAGTGATGAGGTAAATGTTATGCAAATAGTGCAATTTATCTCTAAAGAGTATTATTATAGAATATTTTGGGTTGGAGAAAAAAATAAATTTGAATCGTCTTTGAATAAAAATTCTTGCTCTTAAATTAAACACTTCCGTTACGTTGGAGAAGGAAGCTTCGCACCTGCCCTTAAGAACCTCCCTTCTTTATAAATGATTCATTTAATGAACCTGGACTCGTGTTAAAAGTGTTGGCAATGCGCCATTTACTCAGAGGGTTGCCCCCGCTTGATTTTTATTTGATAAAAATTCCTATTATATAAAGTTGTTTATTAGAAAAAAAGCTAAGGAAAAAATTGATTGGTGGTTTGATTATAGTAGTTTGTGTTGCCACCCATTTCGATAGTGTTTTTAATATGTAAAGTCTTTTTTAATTTGTTAATTTACATTTTTTTATTACTTTTTTTAGAGTAATGGAGAAAGTGGGAAAGGCAGTCAAGTGGTTGTTATTACAGAAGAAGAGAATGGCAAGAATGATGGCGTGTTTTACAATCAACCATCAACTAATCCTGATTCACCGCAAGGTAGGTTTTTTTTTTTTTTTTTTTTAATTTATTTTATTTAAATGAACGCGTCATTAGTGATAACATCAAATTGAGGTCTGGTGTCGTTTCCGTGTTTATTGTCGGGGAAAAAATGGTAGGAAGTGATAGATAGTTTTTTTAAATGTGTGACATTGACGTTGTAATTACACAGCTCGTTGTTATTTTTAGTTTATAATTTTTAAAGCCGAATGTTTGAAAGAATGTAAATTTAAAATTGCGTGACCTTCAATTGGCAACGTTAAATGAAGGTGGCGCCTGTTTGAAGTTCAAGGGCTTTCGTAGGGGTAAGTGGGAATTTTCTTCAGGAGAAGAAAAAAAATCTGGGAGTGGTTTGTCTGATGGGGCGATCTACTATGTCGTTTACAAGGAAAAATAAATTACTGAAGTTAGATTTTAAAATACCGTAATTACTATTCTCAAAGCACTGAATTGGAATAGCAAAAAAAAAAATTAATAATTAACGGTCGTCTATATTTTAACATTTTTTGTTTGGGTGATTTATTACTACTACATAGGCAAGCCAGATCCGTGCTGCCGTCTGTTGAGAAAATGGTGTGTTAGGTTAGTTCCGTTACCTGCCGTTTGGGTGTGTTGGTGTACAGGAGAGCAAAAACCTTATTAAATAAAAGGCCTCGTCTTATAAATAAATTAAAAGACTATTGTTTGGAAAAAAAAAAAAGATGTTATCCAATTTAACTTTTTTTTCGCAAACACTCTTCTCATCAAATATTAATTACCATCATTTTAAATGACATCATTAAGTTGGTCATTCAAGCTGTTGTTTGTTTATTTGTTTGTTAAAAGCGATAAAAATATTTTTTTGCCCAAACAATTTAAAGTGGCAGGTTTTATCCATATAAAGTTTTCAAGTCGTGTCGGTCCCATCAGTAAGTCTAGTGTATACAAAAGGCGATGTTGAATTGTATTTGATATGCATAGGACGCATATAAATCAGGATTATATCCCCTTTGGTTGTCAGCACAGGATGAAGGGCCCCTCATCCCCGATAAACGACGACTCCTCACGGCGTCTCTTATCAGCCCACCACCGTAGGCAAAGGCTGATAGATGGCGATGCGGTGAGAAAGGTCATTGGCCTTTCCTCCAAGCGCTTTTCATCTTGGGAATAAATTAAATGTCGTCTCGTAAACAAATCTTAACAAAATGGAAGAGAGATTAGGAACAGGAGTTGAGCCAAAGATTTTCTTTTTGACATATGCGGAAATTTTGGACAGTTTAATTTCTTTAAATATATTATAAGTTAAAGGTATAGAGTTTGTTCACACAAATTGACGTTGATTTATTAATGAAAGGTGAATTTAATTTGAGTGACGTTAATTGAATCAATTTTGAATTATTGGACCAATTTTCTTCTACGCAGTTTTTTGGTGTTCAAAGTTGAGTTTATGGTTAATAGTTTGTAGTATATCAGTTATTACTGTGTTTACGTCAATAGATGATAGTTTCCGTCGCTATTCTGGAAATTTCCTTTTTATTATTGGGTCGTTTATGGTCATATGGGTGCAAAAAGCGGTAAAGCTAGATAATCTTTTATTATCTATTGTTTCGGATTTCCTGGTTAGATATTTTTAGACCATTATAGATTCTCTAATTTATTAATGCTACCTTTTTGCACGCTTTCGAAATTGATTAAGGCTTTTCGTTTTGAAATTAAAGAGCAGTGTAAATATCGTTTTGTTTAAAATGAGTTAAA
>JAQGAS010000613.1:0-40855 GCA_034686365.1 Pachymerium ferrugineum | reverse complement strand
ATTATTAACGGCAAGGTTACAATGCATGTCTGATTTTCTTTTTCTATTCAACAGTTAACTGATACAAGCAATGAATTGACTACAATAAGAATTAGCGAAGAAAATTTGAGGCGCAATTATTTGAAGAGAGAAGTATTTAAATATATTTCAACTAGTTAAATCTTAATTGATTTTAATTAGTTGAAATATATTTTTCAAACCTATTAACAGGCTGCAGTTAATCAATTACAAGAAGACGTATGCAACCTACGCGAACAACTACGGTAAAACGTGCTACATTTGTTAGAAAGTAAATAGTAAATTTATTTTTTTTACTGTAGTATGAACAAAATTACACCCGAATTACAAGAAGATTTTGACAGAGAATTATCTATTTATGAAGAGTTGAATATGGAGTGTACCCTTTTTTTTTGTCCCAAAAACCTGTTAACTCCGGCGGACCCTCGACATCTACCTAAGAAGGAAATTTGTCCTATTTGTGCCGGATGGGGCTACATATTCGCTTGGGAAAGCTGCCTAGCGTGTTTTGACTGGTCTGTTGAATCGGGAAATAGTCAGCCAATAGCTGGGAGTTCTATAATCTATTTAGAAAAATATAAAAAATTAAACTAGAAACTTATTATTATTCCTCTTGGCCCCAATACACAATACACACTGCGGCCGTAACGCCTAACACCACGCCTAACATCCAAATCTGTCCATCTAATTGTTGTGCAACTTGAAGCTGTTTGGCGTGTTTCTCAGCTAAATCTTCCCTGGCTTTCTTCTCCTCAGCTAACAATCCTTTCAACTTTACATTTTCGGCCTGGTACACAACAACGGTCGGATTCCATCTCCAAAAACTAAAAAACGCGAGGATTGAAATGTCGCCCTAACAAGCGCATAATCACCGCTCCTTCTTCTTCTTCGTGAGATCTCGCGTTTAAGTTGACTTCAGGATTCATGTGGTCATTATCCTTGGAGCCTTTTTTTTTTTTTTATTTTTACGCCCCACGGCATTCTCGCGTTCGAACTCCATACAACAGATTTCATCCAGTAATCTTTTACTATCATTGTCAAGAGGTTCATCTGTGAGGAGCTTCGCAAAAATGATGCGGCCAACGCACATTCCTATTGGAGTTAATTCTCGCTGTCCACAAGATGGCCTGAGTTTTCGCCACGGAAACTGAGAGCCTATTTTCACCCATCCAATCTTGGATATAGGGCTTCATCTGCCTCCACGCGTCTTCGAACGTGTCTGCTTGTGTAAAATAGGTCCATAGGTCAACCATGAGAACGCTCCAAAGGCAAGGTGCCAATCCAGAACCCTATGGGCAGCCCAAGTCTATGATGATGGTAGTTCCGATGCGGGAGACGTATAAACCCGTAACGCGAGGCGACGTGTCTCTACAAAATGTCAAATGACAGATGTCTGGTTGCTGACTAATATCGGGCGCAAGAAAAAATGATTCTAAAAGCTAAACGAAAATTCAAATTATTTAATAATTATTTTCCTACACCCGCAGTGCTTTGTGGCACAGACACTTGCTTTACAAGAGCAGCACTTTTTCCACGATGACGATCTGGATATTGGTTGAACCTTTTCTTGTTCATCACGAACTAACTCTTCCTCATGAATCAGTTTTTTTCGTTATTTATTGGTGAGAAAGATACTCCAGGTGAGCGAGATGGCTTGTTGCAGGACTATTTCATCAGCTATGGTATTTTGATGTCCTTGAGGATCTTCAGTGTGGCTGTACCTATACATTTTTGTTGCATCTTCCGTTGAATGTTCCCAACGCTGGTACGTCTTGCCCGTCCGGGTTGGCAACAAAATCTTCAATATTTGCTATATTTCCTGCCCTAAAAGTTTCAACATTTCCTATTCCTGCACCAAAAGTTTCAACGGCAGGCAATTCATCTACTTCATTTTATTTAAGTCACATTTTGTAACTTAAATAATTTTCCAAATTGGATTGAGAGAAATCTTTTGTGATATTTTCATTGGGCATGCTTTACAGTTAACTGCATAAAACAAAACTTGGTGGTCATGTTTCACTTCTTTTGGCATAGTGATGATTTTCTCAATGGTGGGCACTGTGTTGCGGATTTTTTCGACGTTGAAAAAGCTTATGACACTACCTGAAAGTTGGGGATTGTAAGGGACTTAAATGCTTTCGGTTTGCGTGGCAATGTGCTTGCATTTATTTCTTCTTATCTTCAGGATCGAGTCTTTAATGTTCGTCTTGGTAATGTCTTATGTGATCCATTTACCCAGGAGCAGGAGGTTTCTCAGGGCGGCTTTTTTAGCCCTACTCTTTTTGAGGTCATGTTTCTGTTCTGCAAGAAAGAACTGAACTGACTGTCTAATGAATATTTTACCGGGATTCTGGGTTCCCGCAATCTTTTTCTGATCTTGGGATGACACATTAACACAAAATTTATTTATTTATTCATACTAAAAATTAAAAATTTTATTTAATTGAGTTCTGCTTAAAACCAATTGAACTTGCAGTGATGATATTTCGTACCTAAATCTAATATGGCACAATTAACAAATGAAAAATACCTTCAACATTTCACATGTAATTTTTGACAAACTTTTATTTTCTTTTCATGTACAGTGAAACAGGAAACTGCATTGCTAAAAGAAAATGAAATGAAATTACAAGGAAAAAGAAACTTTTAATAAGCTGCAGCAACTTGGAGAGATTGAGAGACTATACTTTTTATTATAAACATGGCCCAGTAAAAAAATCAGTGGGTTTTTTTTATTATTTGGAAAAATTCATTTAGCACAAAGTCTCTTTACGTGAGAGCAGGAGGAAAAATTCTCGGCACATGCATACACTGCATGTGTGATAAAAACCACTCAAAATGTGTAAAACCCAAGAGACATTTTTTTTTTTTTACAATTAGAGGCATTTTATCACAATTATCATTCAAAGTTCATTTAGAATATTTTCTAGTGGAAAAACCAAACGTTACAATCACACTAAAAATCATATCGAGGCCCTTACAATTTCCATTTATTCTACATACTACACGACAAATTTCTTTTTTTTTTTTTACATTTGATATGTCTACAATAACACGCTAGGATAATTTGTTGCCAATATATGTTTATTTTTTTATTTTTTTTTTTGCATTTGACCCCCATAGGGATAAAGTGTATAGAAGAGCTTAGGAACAAGGAATGAATAAGAATAAAATGAGAAGGCCAAATGTGGCTGTTTTGAAAGATGGCAGTATTATTGCATTTGACCTCATTTCATTGTTCATATGTACAAAATGAAAAAAAATTATTTTGCATACATCAATTACACTTCATTAGAATAATTATTACTATCTATGAATTGGGAAAGACTAGAGTGAACACATACATCAAAACCTAATAAATTAGAAAAGTTTTTTTTTTTGCAAGATCTCATCTCAAGTCGTCCTCTTAAATTCACTCGTACAAAAACATTTTAAAAGTAAAGTTGTATAAAAATAAATGTTATAACAATTGAAACAAATGAGTATTTTTACTGGTAAAAAATTAATTAAAAATTGAGTAATTCGTTGTATATCCGTCTTGTTGTAAGACAAGTTATTGCAAAATTTAATAAATAAGAGTAGCTGTCCATCTGTAAAAAAAATACAGCTATTAGTTTAAGTTAATATGGGATGTGTTGAGTGTTTTTACCTCTTAAAACACTCGACTAAACTTTTAACTAATCAGAAATTCTTAATTTGATTCCTTTCCATTTTGCTCCTGCGTAGAAAGATGGAAAGAGTTATTCAAGGTTCTCAAAAGTGTCGACCTCTTACTTGGATTTTTTGCTTGTCATCTGTCCATTCATTCAACATAATAACCCTTTTTTCATTTTCAACCTTCATCTTGTCCACAATGGTTTTTCTAGCTGCTTTCAACGCGTCCACTTCTTCAGCCGTCTTGAAATCCTTCACACCTGACATTTCAAGGAGGGCAATATGAGCATCTTTTTCACTCACAGCTGCTGTAAGAGCTTCTTGTCTACAATAAATCAATGTGAAATAGATTTAATGAAAAAAATATTTTCTCTTACTTCATATCGAACAACTCCTCCAATGCTCTCCGCCTTTCAGCTTTCAAAGTGGTTAATGAGTTTTCAATAGCGGATAAACGCTCGTTTACTACCGGGCAATTTGTACAGCGGAGATTATGTGCATTTTGAAGCGATTTAAGCCTTTCTCCTAATTTCCTCGCCTAAATGACGAAAAAATTACTACTCAAAAAAAATAAAAATAAACTAGGATAAACGAACCTTTTCTTCCGCTGATTTGAAAGTATCCTGCAATTCTAAAAGTTTCACTTCTCTTTCGGCTGTAATCCTCAAGCTCTCACGCAATGCTTCTTCCAACTCTTGGACACGTTCTTGAGTCTCCCTTAGATGAGTCTTGCAGCAAAAATAAGAGGGAGTAACAACATAAAAGACGAAACACATAAAAGAAAATGAATAAAGTGAAAATAAAAAGGGGAAATTTATTGAAAGATTAAAAGGGATTAGGAATTGCAAACATTAAAAAAAACTTGAAAAGAAACCCGCAGGGCCTGTTGACTGCTTTTAAAAGGGCAAGAGAGAAAAGAATGGATTAGTAGAGGTTAGTTAAGAAGAAAAGTCTGACTGGAAGGTTGAAAAAAAGAAAAACCTGTGTTTTCGAAGTTTCTTTCCTAGCTTCCTCTTCTCTTCTTCTAGCTTCATCCATTCCATGAGCTCCTGCTTGTTGACTCCGTTTGAAATTATTCAAAGCCCTTGAAATGATCAAATTATTATTAAAAGAGCTCTTATATTTTTATGAATGAACTCACGTTTGTAAATCTTGAATCTGTTTATCCTTGGCAAACTTCTCATCTTCAGCGGCACTTAGTAACTTGAGAAGCCGGTCCAACTCCTGCTGCTGCCTGGCGCTATCAACGTCACTTGCTTTTCCTTTCTCCTTTTCCAGTTCCTGATTCCGTTTGCGTAATTCCGCAATCTGTTTATTTAGTGTTTCGTTTTGACCCGATTCAGCCTGGGAAAATAAAAAGTCACTTGACACGAAATGTAAACAAGATGATTAAGGAAACAAAAAACAACCTTGTGCATTTGTGATTCCATCTCGTCAATTTTCTCTTTCTTTTTCCTCAGTCTCTTGTCCATTTCCTCCAATGCTTTTTGCCTTTCCTCCAGTTTCTTATTCCTCTCTTCGTTTTGTTTGTTCTTTTCACTCACCGTCTTCTCTCTTTCGTCCAACTGCTTTTGCTTCTCCTCTATTTGCCTATGTAACACTTCGGCTTCTTTGTTTTTACCTAATGAAGCTCGTTCTTTGACGTCATGTAGCTCCACCTGTAAAACGAAATTACTTTAATTTTTGAATGATACCAACAATGATAAAATAATGGAAAACAAATATAACGTTCAACATGCTTCACTTGGATAAAAAAAAAAAATGAGCATGCGCTACAAAATGTGGGAGAAAAAAAAATCATAACGTAGTTGATACAACAGTAGAAAAACTCACTTGATTTCTTTCAAGCTCTTGAACAAGCATCTCTAATTGCGATTGATACCGTTCTCTTTCTGTCGAGGCATTTTTCACCTCTTGTTGAGCTTTTTCTAGCTGTTGTTTGAGTGTTTGATCAGGTTTGGGTTGTCTCGAAGTATCTTTCTGCAGTCTGTCCAACTCTTTCTGAGTCTTGTTCAACTGGTTCTGTAATTTCTTGTTATCCTCGTGCGACTTGTGCAACTCGCTTTGCGACTGTTCCAACTGTCGTTGAAAGCCGGCCAGCATCTCTTGCGACTTGTCCAACTGCGCCACCAGATGGTCGCGTTCCGTTTTGATGTTCTTTAAATCCAAGGTCACTTTTTCCAACTCGGAGTGCACTTTCTGCAACTCTCCCAGGCTCTTGTCCAACTCTGCCCTCGACTTTTGTTGGAACTCGTGAGTCTTTCCTATGGCCGACTTTGATTGATCCAATTCCAGCCTGTACTTCTTGGCCTCGTTCTGGAATTGATTTCTCTGTTCCAATACTTGTTGCAACTCCACTTGCAGCCTTTGCAACTGGTCTCGTAATTTGTCCACTTCTTTGGACGCTTTGTCCAGTTCTCCTCTGCTGGCAGTGGACGTTTCCTTTTGTTTAGACAGATACGTTTTCGACTCCTCTAACTCATTGGCCATTCTCTGCATTTCTGTTTGCAAGGCCTCTCTGGCTTGGTTGGACAGTTGTAGCTCTTCGCTCACCTGTTGCAGCCGATTTCTCAACCTCTCCACCTCGGCTGCCAGTCTGTCGGTTTGCTGAGTCGTGTTTCTCGCGTTGTCCGTCCTCATCAATTCCATCTCTTTCTGCAGACCTCTCAACTCTCCGTCTAACCTGTCTCGCTGCTGAATCACTTTCTGCGTCTCAGCTTGCGATTTCTCCAACCGGTCTTTGACTTTCTCGAATTCAATGTGAGTTCTGTCCACCTCTTGCCTCTGTTTGTCCTGAGAGGTGGAGAAGCGGCGAATCTGGCCGTTGGCTTTCTCCAGTTCAACCTGCAGTCGTTGTACGTCGTTCTCCAACTGGTCTTTGATGACGGCATGTCTTTGCAGATCGTTTTGTGCACTCTCGTACTTCTCCCTCATCATGTCAGCATCGATTTTGACTCTCTCCACCTCTGCTAGAACTTTCTCCTGCTCAAACCTGTATTTATCCCTGGCTGCCTCCGATCTTTCCAACTCGACTTGAAGCCTACCCATCTCTTGCTGCATCTTTTCCTTCTGAATGTTCACCTTGTCCACTTCCAACTCTGCTTTTTCCAACTTGTCCTTGGCCTTCTCCAAGTCGACCCTGGCTCTCTCTACTTCGCTAGCAGATTTCTCTTGAGTTTCTTGGTATCGGCCCATCCGCGTTTGGAAGCGTTCCAGATCGCTTTTTGCCGTTGTGGCTTCGTGTTCCGCTTTCTCCTTCTCGGCTTGGCACCTCCTCGTCTCTGTCTGGGCCTTGTCCAGCCGTTCGTATACTTTGGCCAATTCCACTTGCATCCTAGCCAGTTCCTCCTGAGACTTCTCCTGAGTGGCGTGGTATTTTCCGTACTGGCTGTGAGTGCGGTCCAATTCTCCCACCAGCCGGTCGGACTCCGCTTGCAGTCTCTCCTTTTCGGTGACGGCTTTCCTCATCTCCCCTTGCATCTTGTCGTACCTGTCTCTCATCACTTCCATCTCGGCACTCAGTTTGTCCAATTCCACTTTGCTCTTCTCTTCGGCTTCTCTGCTTCTCGCCAACTGCACTTGACCCATGTCGTACATTTCTTGAACTTTCTCCAATTCTTCTTGACTTCTTCTCTGGTCTTCCCTGGCTTTGGTGGACAATATCTGCATTTTATCTATTTCTGCCAACATTCTGCTCTGTTCGGTTTCCAAGGCCTCCATTTTAGACTGCAATTTGTAGGCATCGACTTGAGCTCTCTCTAGTTTCTCCAAAGCTCTCTCTGCTTCGACTTTCGCTTGGTCTCGCTCGTCCTGAAGTCTTTGTTGTGTGACGAGAACTTTTTCGTATTTGTCTTTGATGACAGAATAATCCTCGAAAGTCGTCTCTTTCTCAAGTTGGAATTTGGCGAGTTGACTCTGTGACTTGTCGAGTCTGTCTCTCAACACTTGTTGCTCAGTCTGAGAGCTCTCTTTGTCTCTGAGAGCTTTCTGCAGTTGAGCTTGGAGTAGGTCTGATTTTTCTTGCATCTTGTCCAACTCTGTTTGGGTCGTTTCCTTCTCTTTTTGCAGTCTGGACAGTTGCATCTGGGTCTTGTCCAACTTATCCCTGAGTTTGTCCAAATCCAGAAAAGCGTTCTCCTTCTCCTTCTGCAGTCTCTGGGTCTGTCCCTGAGCTTTGTCCAACTGTGTTTGCATGTTGTCTAAATCGTACTGAATCTTTTCTTTATCCATCTGCACCTTGCGCAATTCACTCTGGGCTTTGTCAGCCTTTTCTTGCAACCGGTCCGCTTCGGTCTGAGCTTTGTCGAGTGCGGCTTGGGTCTTTTCGTAGTTGACTTGGAGTTTGGTCAAAGTGCTTTGATTTCGTTCGAGTTCGTCTCTCACCTTGTCCAATTCCATTTGAGATTTCTCTTTTTCTCCATGTGTTCTCCCCAAAGCCGACTGGGACCGGTCCAGTTCTTCTTGGAGCGACTCCTTTTCGCTCTGCGCATTCTCCAACTTGGCTTTGAGTCTGTAAATTTCGCCCTGGGATTTTTCAACTTTCTCTTGTAGCTGATCAACTTCGACATGTACTCTGTCGTATTCGCTTTGGTTCATGCGCAATTCCGCCTGGGCACGCCTCAGTTCGGCCTGCGACTTGTCCAGTTTTTCTTGTAGTCGCTCCACTTCGTGCGATTGGCTGAACTGCGCTTTGCCAAACGTGGCCTGCAAGTCGGCTTTGAGTCTCTCGTTTTCCGTGCGAATTCGGTCGTTTTCGATGCGGTAGTGGGAAATCTCGTGTTTGGCGTTTTCCCAGTCGGACGATGATCTGCCCATTTCGCTGTGGATCTTGTCCACTTCGGCTTTGGATTTGCCCAACTCAGACTGGGAATTCTCCAATTTGGCTTCGAGTTTGTCCTTCTCCGCTTGCGACTTGTCCAATCGGACTTGCAGTTTCTCGATCTCACTCTCCATGGCGTGTAACTTCATTTTGTATTCCGTCAGTTCTCTTTCGTGCAACTCGCGCTCTTCGACTTTCTCCTGTTCAGCTCTGTCTCTTTGGTCTCTCAGTTGGGAGATTTGTTTCTCTTTGTCGCTAATCGCTTCTTCCAAACTGGTGAGTGCACCTTCCGACGTGCTGTGCGAAGCTTGCATGGCCGTCAGACGCGCTCTAGCCATGTCTACTTGGTTGTCCTTTTCTTTGAGCAGGTCCTCCAAGTTTTCAATCTGTAAAAAATATTTGATGCACAACTCCGCAACTTGATTTTATTTTTCAATAAAAATAAAAAAAAAAAAACCAAAAAAAATGAAATTTTTTTTTATTTATACATCAACTTGAATATACAACGTATGATGAGAATTTTTTTTCTTGGTTAGTGTTAGTAAAGTGATTATTGATTACGAAAAAAAACAACAAAAAACAGTCTTACCTTTCTTTGCAGTACATTAATCTTCCTGTCCTTAATATCCATGTGATCTTTTAATTCGTTCAATTCGCTATTCAGTCGATTTCTTTCTTGTTGTGCCTGGAGTGCCTGCTGTGTTTTCTTTTCGATCAATTTATTTTTTTCTTCTAACCGTTGACGCAATTCTTCAACCTGATAAAAATAATCAAAATTCAAATTTATTCGAAATAGAAAAAGCTGCGTTTTTGAAATTTTCCAATCCATTACTGATCTGAAAACGAAAACCCGCCATCCATTATTCACTGACCCATCTTGTAGCAATATAATTGCGCTCCATCAATCATTTCCTAAAACGCACACCTCAAATACACTGTTCAAGAGGTTGATCAAACAAAGTTTTATATCATCTTACATCAGTTTGCAACATGTTGTAATGCTCTTCTTTGGCACAAAGAGATTCCTTTAGCACCGCAATATGCCTTTGGTAGTCTTGATGCTGTTCTTCTAACGTTCTCATTTTTGCACCCATTGCCAGTATCTCCTGGTCCCTTCTCTGCACCTCTATACGCGCTTCTTCGATCTAGTGCGAAAAAAATGTCTTATAAACAACGTCGGTCTACTTCTGAAAGTGTGATGCTATTTTTCATAGTCAATTTTTTTTTCTTTGTGGTATGTCTTGAAACAATTCAATTTTGAAATAAATATTGTCTGCAGACAAGACCATTAATTTTTTTTTTTGCAAGGGAGAAATGTGAGCTTTTTTAACCACAAAACCCACTGCAGTAATAATTTACAACATTTTGTGTTTGCTCAGTGTAAACTTAACTAATTATTCTTTGTTTTCGTAAATCTAAAAGTGAAATTAATTCAGTATTAAAGTAGCATCACACTATTCCAACTACTGTCAGTGTCGAGAACTAAAAGCATCTTTATGTTTATGGATGAAAAAAAACTATCCCCCAGGAATACAAATTCTCTCTCAATATCAAGTCACATATAAATTAGACTTTTACTATTCCACGTGCACTTACCTACACACTTTTAAGGCACATTTTTAGTAAAAAGAAGAAAACTAGTTTTTTGAAGGGGTTAATTAGAAGTGAGAATTATTAGTAAGTAAAGGAGTAGTAGTTAGAGGGACTTGCTTCAGTCTTACCTTCATCTTTAGCTGTTTTTCATTAGCTAGTAGAACCTCAGCAATTTTCCAATCATCTGAGTTTACCAATCTGGATCTTAACTCCCTGACACTGTGCCAACGCTTCATCTCAGTTTCCATGAGAACTAATTCTCTCTCTAGAGTGCAGATTCGGGCGTCCTAAACATTCATGGGCAATTTTTTTTTTTCACGCTTTTACGGATTTTTTTTTTCAACACAAACGAAAATAAATTGCAAGTAAGAAAACAAAAAGGAGATTTTAAATATTTGATTACTGTAAAAACAAGAAAGAAAAGGAGAAATAAAAAAAATGGGTTGTGCAAAACATCTTAAACAGTTGCATTTAAAGAGGAGTGTGCATAGGGTCTCCTTGGGAGTCATCTCGTTACCTTCACTTCAATAATTTGTCTCAACTCCTTTACATTTAGAGTCTCATTCAGCTTAGGGGCCTCACACCAGAGATTACATCGGCTTTTAGACAGGTCCTAGGGGAAAAAGTGGGGGAACACATCCAAAAGTGTTAGTTAAATCACGTTTCCTTGTTGGATTATTGCAAAACGTGTTTGAATCAATATTTGAGAAATCTCTTAAATAGTTCTTAAAAAACTCCTTTTTAAACCTTAAGAGGATCGTCTTTCTTTTCACTCCAGTTGGTACTTAATCAATTATGCTTTCAATTAATAGACAACCTTTCCGAGTGGAACCAACCAACCAACCGGAATTGAGAAAAACCTGACACGTATTCGCTAATTAATACGTAATATCAAGTTTCTTCATTACTCAATTTATAAACTCTTACCTCTTTGGTCTTTAGGAAATCTTTGTCTTTACTTTCGACTAGAGATTCGAGATGCCTTGCACGTGCATGAGCTTCTATCAATTGCGTCTTCATCCGTTCATATTCAAGACGTTCGTCTTCTTGCAATTTTCCACCTTGAAAGAGATGAACCAATTAATCAGACACTTAATTAATCAATGTCGCTTACCAGCTCCTTTGGTCTGCAGCATCTCCAATAATTTTTTGATACTCTCTTCTCTCGCTTGTAACGTCTGTTTCTGTGTTTCAATCCGTAATTCCATTTCCTGGAACCGAAAACAATTGGTTAAACTCAAAATTGAATAATAACTCGTTACAATATATCCGTGCGAATTGATGATTAAGCCTCTTATCAAAGCGAGTTATCATGAGGCAATTTAAGCCGCATATGTTTACACTCGCCTCTAAAACCCCAGGTGCCAAAAAAAAAAAAAAAAACCTCACATGTTGTTACGTTGAATACTAATTTTATTACATGTCCTTGACCCGGTTAAAAAAATTCCATTAATTTGAAACTATTTTTGAATTTCAATTGCAAACAGCTGTTAGAATAGATTGTAATTTATGTTTTCACAGTTTGGAAGTGTTGTCTGGTAATAAAAGTGCCATTACAATCAATTCAATTGAAATACAATGTGACTGCAAACAAGAGCTCTCTGTGGTTAATGGTTTTGAATTTCAGAAGTGAAGACATTCTTTTAACCTAGGAAAACTTACAGCTGCAATGCACAACTAAAAAGAGGAATGGATAAGATTTATAACTGGAGTAGTCAAGCTCTAATGCCCAGGGACTGCTAGAAAAGTTAACTGGAAAACAAGTTTACAGCTTTGTATGTTGGGATTGTTGTTATATTTCTTGAAGGGCAAAGATTCGTTGAATCGTTAACAATTACTGCAGATTTTGGGTTCCACTTGTAGTAATCATATTCAAACCCCGTGTACAGCCAACTATATAAGATCGAGTTATAACCTAATCAAACTAGCAATCTTCGTTTGTAGTAATGTTAGCCCGTCGCATAAATTGAAGGGAATAGAATCTTTTCTTACAGTAGGGACAACAATCTCAGTAATAATCGGAGATTCTGGTTTCCAAAATTGGTTTGCAGTATCGGGTTACAATTTAAGAGGAAGAAAGTCTAGTTGAAGCCATATCGATACAAAATCTAATTAGCAAAAGCCGCAACAAAAATTTAACCAATTACAAACAGTTGTAAAGTTTGCTCTACAATTTTACTTCATGTGATGGAGATCGGTCATCTCCTATAGTTTTTTTTTTTTTTTTTATAAAACTAAACTTTTCCCCGCTTATCCAATCTCTCATCATCTTTAAAAGAGTTCACCTCTATGATACTCATTGAGGTCTCGTGACACTTCTCAAACAACTTCTTTTCCCACCAACCTATTTAAAGAAGATAGTGATGAAACTGACACTTTGTGTCAAGTAAAAGAATCGACAATTGTGATCAACCAACCGATAAATGCACTGGACACATAAAAAAAACTCTTGTGCATTTGACAGCCGGCCAGCCAACAAGAAGTGTGGAATAAATTGCTTTAACGCCAGATCAATTTAAAGATGTGGAGGTTATAAAAGAAGCAGTGTATATTCCCTTACTTTGATCGTTTCTCGAAGCAAATAGATCTCTTTGGCTTGATGTTGTTTCTCCGCATACAGCTGCTCCAACTGCTGCTGAAGACCCAAATCTGGGTTTCGCAAGTGATGGGAACGCAATTCATCTTCAAGTTGGTGGATGAGTGTAGCTTGTTTCTGCAAATACAAAAAGAAAACAAACTCTTTCATCTTTTTTTTATTTCTTAAACCTGAAGAAGAAAAGGCTGAATTCACACACTACAATAAAGTCTATATAGTTATTAGAGTATTAGAGCTGTCCACATATCAATTCGACATGGCAGCCAAATAGGTTTAAGTCTTCCTGTTAAAGCTGAGCTTTGCAGGAGTTTACTAAACAGATAAAAGCAAGGAAGAGGGAGTAAGTGGAGGAGAAGAATGAGTGCTTGGCTTTCAAAACTTGCTTCTTCTTTCGATGGTTTTATGCTCTTGTTTTTTTCAAGACTGTCAAACTTTGATGTTAAAAGAAAGAGAGTTTGAACTGCCTCTAACGTTTGTTTTAAGAGAAATTTCGAGGCTTCATGTCATTTAAAGGGGAAAACATTCTTGTCCTGTTCAATATGCGTTTGTTGAAGTGAGATATCATTGACCAGAGGAACTTTTTTACTGTGACAAACTCCTGTCAAAAAGTTTATACTACGGTGTAATTTGTCGTTTTCCATAAAGTAAAAACAGTTCTTTTCATTAAGACTTTCTGCTGACTTGTTATTTCTTGGCTTATTTACCAGCACTTAGTGCAGAAGTTGCGAATCTCTTTAATTAGCCAACCTATTTGCTCTTTCTTGAATAAATATTGCAAAGCTACTGCCCAACTTTAACAATAATCATTTTTCAAAAAGTTGTTGTCAAGTAGTCTGCTCTGCAGTGACATTGGGGTCAATTTGGCATCGTGACATTTGTCACTCTTGAGCCCCCGTTTTTGGAAATTATATCTGCCAGGAAATTTGTTTCTGGAGTTATAATTCGCTCACTGAGCTTTAATTTCATAAAAAAACTTTGTTCAAAAATTCAGTGAATTCTGCACTTAAAGCTGCCTAAGGTCACACTCTTCATTACACCGCCCTAAAACAAGGTCACGTGCTGCAAACAAGACTCATCACCAGTGCAATTAACATGTTTAATTCATTTATGCTATTTTCGTTTCTTTTTGGATGAGAAATTTCTCTTCTCCAATCAATAATATTTCAAACATGGTTTGAGTTAAATGACAGGTGAAACTGGCTGTTTTGTTTTATCGCAACTCAGATTAGTCAATATTATAAATGAACTTGATTTCTTTATGGATGATATGCTAAACATAATTTAGATTCATATCTGTACGAAATGTAGTTAATTTAATAATTTCTGAATGGGTCATTAATTTTTCAAATATAGACTGATACATTCAACTCTTTATCTGGCAATTGCTTTAATTTTCATGGTTTCATAAAATTTTAACTTTTGTAAAAAAAAATACTTCTAAAATTTTAGAAAAGGTTTATGGAGAAGCTTAATTTTAAATATTAATTGCATGTTCCATTGGATTTTCCAAGGATTACTAGGATTATGCAAGTTTTCCTGAAACACACATCATTTCTAAAAATTTAAGCTGATTTGTATGTTTAATTCATACTGAAAAAGCTTGACTTAACTTCCCCCATTAAATGAAATCTCTTCATAAATGAACCAGAAAGTCATCTTGGGGAGACCCAAAAGTGATTTATTATTTAAAAAATAAATACAAATCTGTTAAAAGGTTAATGAAGTCAAAACTGAACCATTGTGACATTAACTTCCCCCCTCAATTTTTATACACAAGTGGAGAAATCCTGACCGACATTGGAACAGCCAAAAATCGATATGAGGGAACAAGCGTAAAACAGCCTTCAAAATCGAATCCGACTCCTCCTTCACACTAAAAATAAACGTCTCTCACTTGTGAAACTTTACTGAGGAAAAAACCGCAATTTTATTTTAACAAAACAAAATTTCATTAAGTTAATTAAACTAAAATTGCCCATTTGACATTTGCCAAGTTTTAAAGTGGGTTAAGATTTATTATCAAAGCAGTCACCACTCTGTAATAAACTTGGAAATTTTTTTAAAATGACTATTGTGTAGAAAGATTTATGGTGGCAGTGTGAAGTTGATCAATAATCTTAGGGAAATGTGTGGATTAGTGTCATTTTATATGAATTGTGTAATTCAGACAGAAGAATTAACTTCAAGAGTTGTGTATTAACATGATGGTTTGTTTACTCATGACCAGACCTCTTGCATTCTACCTAATAATACAAATTTGGTCTTTGAGTATAACAGCCTTAATTGTCACTGGGGAATGTTACATTTAATTCCCTCTTTCACTTTATTTTTCAGGTTGTGCTAAAATTGTTTGGCAAGCTTAAAGAGTTCTTTCTTATAACATTCAAAACAAGGCACTTGTCAATATTTTTTTCTGTTAATTAAACTCTGTTGACTATTTTTGTTTGTACTGATATATGCCTTGTGGCATCACTCCCCATTTTCCTGTTTTTAGAAAACATGTTTACATTAATTAATTATTATTATTTGCCATCGAGTTGAACCAGGAAATTCAGCTTGTCCTGAAATTTTCTGGAGCTTTTTCTGTCAAAGACCGCTGGCAATATGTTTTATCATACACCCCAAAAAACTTATCAGTACATGCTTGCAGACTACTATTACCATGCAGGAAAAAAAAGAGAGAAGTTTAGAGCTTAAGCAATCAGAAAAAAAAATTAATAGTAATTAAAAGAGTGAGAAAACAAAGAGCGAGAAAATAGATAAAAACTTACCCTAGCACCTTCCACCCAGTTTAAATGTCTGCCAGGATTGGAGTATAAGGGAACGGAAGAATGGGGGTTGCTCACTGCTATCCTACTGCTGCTGGGCATATAACGGGACTGGCAAGCCTAAGAACACATGCATCACGCACTTAATCATTAGTAATCAACATTACTCACTATGGAAAATGGTGTTTCCACAGTGGATATACTGTATAAGCAGTGAGTGTTTAAAAGCTTTTTATTCTCATGCAAAACACACACAGTCAATAGTGCCTAATGCTAGCAAAAACAGCTCGCAGAAACTCCCAGTGGTAAAAAAAAAAATCCCAACCATTCTTTCTTGCACACTTCTTATGAGATAAGCTCCTTATAAGTTGTCTTTTGTCATAAAGATATCCATCACCTTTATTTAATTTACTGGTCTGCCCTATTACAAGCTGCAAATTCATTTGTTTGCCACAATACAAAATCTGTCTATTGTATAATTACAGTTTGGACTTTATTGTGTGATAAAAGTGTAATTTGTAGATAGTGACTTTAATTCTATCGAGTTCAGAATTATATTTGGTAGACGACGTGACTATAACTATTTTGCCCTTCTCATTTTAGATTTCTCTTCTGTATTTCAATCTTCCTTACATCCGATCAAACCCCAGATGAGATCAATACTTCATCCTGACACCATCTCAGGTGAGGTCTGACCCCAACGACTTTTAAGGTCTCTGCTTAGCATGGCTATACCCAGAACCTTATCTTGAAAACCAGGTTATAGCCCAAAGCATCCTTTAGACTCATAAAGTGTCAATTTTTGGGGGTGATTTAACCGAAATTTACTTTCCGAGCCAACCATATGCTCATAAAGAATGTGTTGTATCGCGGGTGGTAACACTTTCTTAAGAAATCTATTGCTTACTTATTATTTTGAAACACTTGAGTTTCTTGTTAAAATAACTCCACGTGTCAAGTATCCATCAACATAAAGTGTTTTAAAGGAAAAATGGGGTGTGATGTTTTCTGAGTGTCTTCAGTTTCTACATTTTTAGATTATTCAATATCATATTAGATATTTGAGTAATGTAATCTTTAATTTCACTTTTTTCTTAACAGTTTCCTTATTGTGTTGCAGTTTTGAATGCAATAGTGCTAAAATACACATTTATGGCCAGTTGATGTTTTAGTTTTCATGTAATACAAGAATTGTACAAACATAGCCTGAGTTATTCGCAGCATTATGCAGTAGCAACAATCATGTTGCTTATAAAAGTAGATGAAAACTAGTGCAGCTCCTATTAAACTATCGAAAAATGTCCTTGTAACGAAATTGGAGTGTTCTTTCTTTTTTTAAGTCACATTACATTCCCTTCGTGGTTTAAGGAATTTTCATCATTAGTTACATTGAAAACAGGCCGGAAGAACCTTTTCCAACATCATTTTTCAAAGGTGTCTGTCTTCTTTCTCACTCAAAGTAAACGAGAAGCTCTAAAGCTACAAATTTTTTATGTCGATATCACTATTAAGTTTGCCAAACACTTAGGTTGGAAAAATGTTATTTACTAGTCAGGTTAATAATGGTCATTTTAAAAAAAAATTACGTAATTGCCGGGATGTTTTCTTTGCTGATTAGCAGAACAAATTCAATTAACTTGAACACTAATTTTTTTTTTAGGTGATTTGTTACATCAGTATGAAATAAAAATTCCCCGAAGACTGCAAAGCGAAATAGAATTGTTTCAATATGAGTAATCCTATTTTAAAAATCCAAGTACTTCTAAAAAGTATATCCAATTTGGGTCCGAATGGACCGAATGGACATTCGGGGACTCTTGAGTCGATAAGCGAAAACAAACTTTTCTCTCATCTTACTTCCAGTTCCAACAATTGTGTAAAACTGCTCTTGGCCTTGTTTATAGCTGCTGCACAGCGAGTGGCTTATTTTGCTTATTGGCTCTCAGGCATTCTCTTTCAAACTTTGGGGTAAGGTTCTGTTTCTAATTGTTATTATGTTTCTAGTCTTTATTTCCAAAACAATGTTTTGACTACACCAGATATATATAAAAAGATTATTTTTTTGTACATTGATCCTCTTTAAGGTGCCTTAAAACAAACATTTCACTTGAATTGGGGGATGGAAAAAAAACAAAAATCAAAGTTTAAATTTCACATTTGCGTGTTTCTTCTAAATAAACTAATGGTATTGATCCAAAATTAATGTTTGTGTTTACAAGATTTTATTAATTAGCCTCAAATTTGGAAATCTCCAAGTCAAGCAGCAGCAGAAAAAAAAATTTGTAGAATATTATCTCTAGTCCCAAAAGCAAATTTATAAGCCTTCCATCATTTCCTGACATGAATATCAAATTCCACCAACCCCAACCCAACTCCCCCACCCTGACAAAATAGATCATGATAAAAAAAGAAGTGAATATCCCCAAAAGAGAAGTTCACTTATCTCTGTCACATAACCTGATAAGTTGCTTCACCTTCATCACTTCTAGATATTTCCACGACCTATGTTTACAGGCTTAAAAAAAATTGTCAAAAAAATGGCATCATTCCAAATGTGAATATTGAGACCTTTCTATTCCTTCTTTCTAAAAAAACTGCACCCACAAATCCATCTTGGTTGGATGCTATTTTACTGTTCTCGCCTTTTAATCAATTTGTAATTCATCTCTCTCTAGAGCAACCTTAAAAAAACTTTAAGTACAGTCAGTTTGTGTTCAAGTCCACCCATGTTGGCATTAAGCCAATTGAGAGCTGGAATAAAATGGAAAACATTTCATAATCTAACCAAGCAAGTTCAACCTTCGGAATAATTTATTGGCCTTATACACACTCCTTTAACACTAACAAATCTGTAAATTTTCCTATGGAAAAAAATTTTTTTTGCCTCAATAAGAAAATTTTGACTTGTTAAAATATCAACATTGGAAACTAACCTTAAGCATAAATGAGAAATTTTATTTGAAGTAAGAAGCCTTTGGAGTTTTAATTAATTTTATTCTGACGAAACCGTTAACAGTAATAAAAATGTTATTAGATTTCTCGCATTGCATCTCAACCTTCCTGAAATAAACACCACATTTTCGTAATAAAAAAATTATAGAATTTAATTAAGCAAATCAATGTTTGTAAATAATATTCTAATACAGGAGTGCCTGAAATCTCTTTCTACGTAATACCCAAGTAGCATCAGTTATTTGTAACATATTATGCAACTTAAAACATGTTTGCACATCCACTAAGCTGGCTCTTAACACCACACACTGACCAATAGTGTTGGTAATAACATATTCTATACAAAATGTAATTTGTAGTTAATTCCTTGCTTTTTAAAGTGAATTGTTGTCAACACTCTTTTCATTAACATTTAATTTAAAGGTGAGACAGTTCATCCTTATTACTGTATTCAACCTGTTCCTACTATATTATGCTAGCATCGTATTTTTCGTAAATAAATAATAGAACTTTACGTAAAATACAGTTTATCATTTAGTAATACATTTTCTATACAAGTATAAAAGCCATTCTTTCTAAGGAACTTTTAGCCCATGTGGATTTCAATTAGCATCATTTCTTTTTTATTCTTTTAAAATAACTTATGGCTATATCAAGTTTTTTCTCATTGAGTGCATAATGTACAGCGCATTCTTCTTAAAATTGATTCACTTTTAAACTTTGCTACTTGAGTATTCCTCGAAGAGACCTCCATCACACACCATCTAAACCATCTAAATTAAAAGAAAAGAAAAAAAATAAATGAAAAAATTCAAATGCAAAATAAATCCACATAAAATACCATTCATCCAAAATGAAAGGGATTATAAAAAATCCCTTACCTGATTCTCAGAGTTGAGTAACTTGAGTTGATCATTAATGAGCGAATATTTAGCCGATTCTTCCTTTCTCAATGCTCTCTCCTTCTTTAATTCTGGGCTCCAAAATGTCTTAATACTATGCATACTGGAGCCAAGTTTCTGATTGGTTATGTCCAACTCCTTTTTCAAGGACGAATATTCTTTCTGCATATCCCCCAACTGATTGTGTAAATCAATAATATACGCATCTCGGTTGCCACCAGGTACATGCCCACGCATGTCAGGATTTGGAGAGTGTCTCGCAGATCGTGGATCGCGGTAAGGATCCTCATCAATGATCCCCCCACCATCTCTCAAGGATAACCGGTCTAAGGACCGATCCCGGCCGCGGTGATGCATATGCTCTCCACGATCCAACGACCGGTCCCGGATCGGTATAAACTCCGTTTCATGATCACGTTCGAGGGAATGGTAGCTCCGTGGATTCCCCCTGGTTGTCGATCGACTACGATGACCAGTGGCCGATGCCGATCTCGTATCCATCACTGGACTGTTGAGCGAATCGTACCCATAGTACGAGCCGGTCACGTTAAATGCGCTGCTGCTCAACGAGTGAGGAACATGGCCGACATGGCCTTCTGGTGGCAGAGTGAGCGGACTACTATTACTCGAACGGCACCCACCGCCTATCTGTTGTTGTTGCCGGCTTTTTCGGCTTTGTGATGGCGATGAGAGTTGACGGGAACTCGCACGAGGTGTCCCTGAATACGCTTTTGACGTTGGTGATGCTTGACCTACATGGGGCATCTCACGACGAATTGGTTTGGGTGAGCGAGCACCACTCGCTGTGTACATTTCTCGTGACATTTTCTCTCGCGGTTTTCTTGTATTTTTAATTGAATAAAGGTCTTGAATTTTTGTGTTTTACTACTACCTTCGTGTTTCGTTGGCTTCGGCCATATTTTTTTTTTTCGTATTTTATGGGGTTTTTCGGTCGGTTTTTTTTTGGTTTTTGATAGAGCTTAGTGATGGTTGCTTGATTTTTGGATTTTCGTTATCGGATGTTGAAAAGTGGGTTCTAATTTGTTTGTTTTTGCCTACCCCTCGACCTCTTGTCGACAGCTTCACAGTCAAGCCAAGATGGAGCCTCGGGAATATCGATGTTATCGATAGGTGTGGGAGTTGAGGAGGGGAAAATGGTGGAGCTTTATTATTTCTCGCTCAAGAGAAATTTTTTTCTTCAAAGAAATTTTTACATATCAAGTAAATGTGATGGAATGTAAAATACATGGCTTATAAAATATTAAATATCATATCTGCGCATGCGTATTCGGATTTTACACTAAGAATCGATTGTCCCATACCAAAAAAATACGTAGAATATCAGAAGATATTTAAAAATCGAGATGATATTAATATTTATTGAACTCTCTTTTTATAAAACACAGCAAAAAAAAAAGTATTTACAAAACTAGTCACTATTCTGTAGTGAAAAAGTCGATTCTCAGTATCCGATGCGGATTTGTTTATGTGTGGTTCAACTAAAACCTGAAACACGAAAACTAAAATTGGTTGCATGTTTATAAACTTTAAAATTTTCTTTTTCAAAGTTATTTTTGGAGAGATTTATACAACTGTGGCAAACGTTTTACCAAATTGTACTTTTCTAGTGTTATTAATTTTAACACTTCGTTCCCAGTTCCCACTTTATTATCACATTTTATAAATATTTAAAATGGCAGCTGGGTGGTGTACGACGCCAAGAATATTTTGATTGATTTTTTTTGAATTAGAAAAAAAGTCGTTTCAACATGGTACGTAGGAAGTTATGACGTTTTAAGTAATGGACATCATTGCCATTAAAATCTGTGTCACACACGTGTCTCATTCATTTTTTAATCCAACTTTTAGGCGTCCCCATTTCAAGAATATGGGTCAGTGTTTTTGTGATCAGTAATTTCCCCATTTCCCCTAAACACCGTTTTACATTGATTACCTTACCAACGAATTAAAGGTGAGGGGAAAGTATTTATTATGCACATTTATTTTGTTTATTTCTTTTCGTAATATTTTGCACTTTATTTTTGTCGAATGAAAACAGAATGCAGAAAAAAGAAAAATTAATGCATATGCACGCACGAAATAAGGCTGTTAATAAAAAAGGTAATTTAAAAATAAATGCGGCACACATTTTAATTATTTTATAATTATATTATTTTACCAGTATGTTGTTATATGACATTTAACGTTGTTTTTACAACTTTCAGAAGCAGCAAAAATTTGGTCGACGTTGAGTTTCCCGAGGGTGAGTGGACAAATTCGCTTTTAACTTTACCCAGATATGATCTGAAACCTGTAACTTATTTTGCTTCCTTAAATTAAAAAGTCATTATGAATAAGAAGTTACAGATTGTATTATGAGTGCGGTAAAACTGTAAACAAAATAGAAATCAGTTTCCTGATAAAACAGAAATTTGCTTTTTATATCCAACAACTATTTTATGGTAAATTGATGTCCACATCTACCAATACTCATATCAATCAATATTTTCATTATTCAAGAAAATTCCAGATCATTTCATTCATTAATATTAAATTTCCTTCTTAGTTCAAGGACCAAAACAGTCTTCCACACCACCAGAAAACAAAAAACAGATTGAACATCCCACCTAAACTACCTCATCAACCAGAAGTTACCAAGAAAAAGCAGAGAAAAAATGACACTTCATCATCAGATGTCGCTTTCATTACTCAGAACCAATTAAAAAACTTACTAAACGACGTGGACTTGCTCATAGAAAAAGGTTTTTCAAATTTACTTTGGCACATCTGCCAATCAAACTAAAAGCACCTATCTTATTACCTGTCATTGGATGAGATAAAATTTAAAATAAAAAAAGAGAGGAAGGGCAAGGCTAATCAATTTGAGAAAAGCAAATCCCATATGCTCTTCTTTTATTGATTACTTTTTTTCCTCTCTTGTTATTGATCTCCTAATCTCCCTCCATGTGGGTTGTGCCCATTTTATTCGAGTCCAATGACACGAGAAATAGCTTTTCGGATTTACCTTGCCTCAACAAACAATATCGCCCATTTTTATACTTATTTTTCTCAGAGCTTGGCTTTTATTTATGTTTAATATGACGTCATTGATTGCCTAATCAAGTGTTGCAATAGATTCAGTCGAGTGTATCCAAACAAATGAGGAAGAAGTAATACCTGAACAACAGACACCATGTGTTGAGACGGAGCAAGAGGAAAAAAGGTGATTAATTTTGTGTATGAATTGCAATAATAAGAGTGATAAAACAAGTTAGACGGATTAGTTAAGGGGTGTCATAGGTTTCATCATAAAAATAGTTGTTTTAAAACTGATGTTGTAGGAAGTTTGAAACAAAAACAGATGAAACGGATATGAATGAGGATTTAATTAGTTAAAATTCCAAACAGTTTATAACATTAAATACTTTTATTGATGATTTAATTATCAGTTCATAAAGTGTTAGAAAATATGTGTTTGATATATATAATCCTCTGAAAGATCTATTGGATAGTGTTTACATGAAAAATATATCTCATTGATTTTTTCAGTTCAATGGGACATTGGCCCTAGTGTTATCTGAGTATTGAAATTCTGGAAGAAAAAAAATAGTAGCAAAGAGAGTTGTAAAGATAGAACCTCTAAAAGAGAAATAAACAGTGGTTTGAACCGGTTCCCACTGATAATAGTAATGAAGACAGACACCATTAGAGAAAAATCTTCATTTTATTTATAAATAAGTATAAATTCAATGAGAGAAATTTCTTTGAGCTAATTATAACTTGTAATTGAATTGCAATGGAAAATAACCAAAGCAATACAAGCAAATTACTGTATGCAAAATTGTGTACTTATATTGATTTCTATTGGGATTGAGTTTCTTCTTCTTCAATTTTGAAATCAAATGAAAACTGTGAAAATCATATGGAAAATTAATTACCCTCACCCCCCGCACTAATACTGTGTACAAGAAATTAGTTAATTCAAACAGCATTTTACATTCTATTTCTTATCACTTTTCTAAGAGGGTCTTGTCAAGCAACAGTTGATACATACAAGAAACCATTCAAAACAAGTCTTATATTATGTATGCAGAGATAATTCACCAAAAGAAACCATAACCAAAGAAGTTCAAGAAGTTACATCCACCAACAGAGCCTTTAGTCATGAAGTTGTCTCTAGTCAAAAACCGCGTGCAGCCATGTCACTGCTAGAGCAGAAGAAACTGCAGTGGGCTAAAGAAAAAGGTAGTAACTTGTTCAATAGTTTTCCCACTTTGTCCTTTAGCTGACAAGTTGGAGCAAGTTGATTAATTCAATTACATGCAAAATTGTAATTCAATTATTTGTAAACAGCTCAGATGGCTGCTGAATGGAATCCCTGGGGCCGCCCAGGATGTGGAGCTCCTCTCGTAATGGGAAGTGAATCACGGAAACCATCACTTGATTGGAGTTCGACTATCAAGGTGAATTAATTTTAATTACCTTCTCTGTCAATGGAAAGTAATGTTAAATTTTTCAGTCACATCTCAATTCTCCTGATTCATCCAAGGTAAATGGTGATACAGGGCGTCTACTCCCTCCACTGCCACATACTACCCCTTCGCCCAAGAATATTGCTGGAGTTCTACCCAACTTCGCAAGTTCGCTCACATTTGGGGTAGAAATTAGATAGAGTGTGGCTTTTAGAACATTTAGTTGCTTAAGATTTTAATTCATACCCAACTTTTACTGACACATTTCTCTATTATTGTTTTTAGGTTACAGAACCAAGTGATAATAAAATATTCACCGGTGAGATAATAATTTATTGCAATATTTTATAATTTTATATAACAGTATTGTAAATTTCTAGGTGAAAATGAAGATGATAAGTCAAAGATATCTCTGGACTTAGTCAACAATAATCAGGAAGTTATGAAAAGCCGGTCATCATCCATTAATGGTCACCACTCACCTATTAATGTGTTACCTGCTTTCGCTTCTGCAGTGCCTATTGCTTCAGATGGTTTTCCAGCATTGGAATGTACAGAGACAGTTACAATTCAACGGTATTATACAGGAATTCATGACTTATTACTAATACTAATTGCATATTATTTCTATAAAGTTCTTTTCTGAGAGGAGCTAATGTCCCCTTGGACCCAGATGCTAGAGCAGAATTAGAACTGAAGAGGAGAAAACAGAGAGAACAACAACTGGCAATACAAGCTCAATTAGAAGAGAAGCAGAGACGGCTACGAGAAGAGCGGGAACGAATAAAGCAAGAAGATGCAAAAGAGGATGAGAAGCTCCAGTTGATGAATCAAAGGTTACTTCAACTACAAGCAGTAGAAGAAGACAACAGATTGAAAGTTAGTTTCATTGAAGAAATAATTTAAAAAATTTACCAGTTTGTTGTTTAGAAGTTTTCAGCATCGTCAAAGCGGGGATCGGTGGTTTCACAGTTAAACGTTAATGAAGATTTAACTCAAACTAATCATGGTAAAAGGATATGGGACTTCCTTAGCTATTTTAGATTCACTCTGTTGGATTAATTTTCATTAGTGCAAACGTCAATACCGGTACAATCGAGCCAAGAAAGGGCAGCGAATGAAACTGCAGCAGACGCAGAGGTATCGATCGCTTCCAAACCTGAGACAAAAGAAGAAAATGTTTTGGCTGTTAAAGTTCCACAAACTCCTATTTCAAACGTCCATGTTTCTCGGGTTGTGTCACCTTACATTGTAAACAGGCTACTAACACCCACTAAATACAGAGGCTCAGAAAATTATCTTCCTAGAGATTGTGGAACGCAGACTGGTAACAAATTGAAATAGAGTATTGAATAATTAAATTTAATTTTGCTGTATTTTAAGATTCTTCTTTATTCAGCAAGAAAGATGTTGGGATTGATACAGTTGAAGAAGAGAAAACATCCAAGTAGAATATTTTTTTAAAATAATTATGTAGTAGTTTCTAAGGAATGGTTTGATTTTTAGAAAGAAATCTGAAGGCAAAAATGTAAAGAAAAGGCAAGAGAAGGAAAATGAAATAAAACCCCGTCCTAAGTGGGGCGCTCATCAATCAGATAAAACTTATCAGAGACAATCAGAGAAAGGGGCTTCATATCGCCGATTAGAAGAAATGAGACAAAAGAGATTGAAAGAAGAAGCACTTATACAGATTGGGCAACCTCAAGTAGGGAATGGGAGAACGCGAAGCAGTGCTAGGCATCAGCGGTATTTGTTAGTGAGAGAAACGACATCACCGCCTGATGCAACGCATTCTTATAGGTAAACAGTGAATTACAATATCACAATATATTTCTTATCAATCAAACGTGTATATTGATAATTTTGATAGCTGCAATGGGATTGCGAGCAATATTCCTTTTGTAGAAAAGTTGAGACTTTTTGGTTGCAATACAGTTTTTAAAACGTTGGGGGTTATTTCCACTTGCGAAGGTTTTGTGGGAAGTCAAAATTTACTATAATTCGTACGGGGTATTGATTTTTGTCGGCAGAAATTAGGTTCCCTTATTATCACTTCCCTAAGATGCTTCGTTCATTGCTATTCCATTCCATCTTTGATTTGCTTTGCGATTCGGACAATCCATTTGATGTTGTCCTAGGATTGTTATCTTTTGGTTGAATTTAAAGCCATGTGCTGCTCGAGATTTAACTTTGCTTTATGTATTTTATTTACTTTTTTTCGATGGGCTGCTGTTACTTTGTCGAGAATGGTTTAACTGTCTCTCTCAGATCATTTGACTGTTTGGCGGTCCAGCATGCACCGGACCCTATTTAACCTTGTTAAGTTCGTAGCCTAAAGGAGGTGGTTTCGTACTCGATAAATAATGTGGGGGGTTGAAGGAGAAAAAGTGTAAAGCAGGATTGAAATTGTTGAAAAGGAGAGAACAATGTACTTAGTGTTGAAAATGTAGAAAATTTACAGTAAGTGCGATGAGTTTTATAGCCGGAATGCAAAATCTACCCATATTTTAATATTTAGAATATTTGGAAAAATCAAAATTTAGAAAATTCATTCTTGTTTTTGGAACAGGTTATGGTTTTTCTGTTTGTGAACTATCTAGTCTCAATCACATATTTTAACGTTTTTTTTTTTACTCAAAGAATTGAAATTCAGTAATTTAATTCCTTGCCATAGTTTTAACAGAAGTGCCTCACCACATTTACTGCGGCATCAATCCTCAACCGAAAGTGCCACAGCATACGACTCAAACACAGAAGGCTCAACACGAAGACAACGGAAACAGTGGGATAGTCCTCGCGGTGATGAATTACCAAACTTTTACACTCAGCCATTAGCTGGTCGAAGGAATTCACGGTCTCAGTCATCTCATTCAACAGAGACAGATACACCTGATACCCGCTTACCCTATACAGTGCGACGAGACATATCACCGTCAGCTCCCGGTATATCTTCATGGAACTCTGCATTTGATATACATCATCATCCGCAACCAATGCTTAGGAACAGGGTACATAACAGTTTGGAAAATGTTCAAATGTTATCGCATAATGAGCAAAGAATTCAGGCTATGAATGAAATCAGTAGGAGAAATAACGCCTGGACTAGTCAGACATTACCAATTGATGGGTAAATTGCTTACTTTTAATTGCAATTGAGTATTATTAAATTTAATATTTGTCATTTAGGTATTCGGCTGACCGACTAGACTTTGTTCCCTATGCAAGGAGTTCAGTTTTTCTTGGAGATGGAATAACCCGGTCAGCTCCCCTAAAACAAAATCGGATTTTGCAGCAGTTGTCAGCAATTCGTAAAGGATTGCTTATGAAACAGCAACAGATGGAACAGTTTATAAATGCTGGTCGAGAATTTACGATACCTGATAAAGATTTGTGATATTTTCTATATTGTTATGGAGGTGTAAGTATAATTGAACCAGTTTCAGTTTCAATTTCATGTTTGATTTGCATGTTAAATACGTAATGTATATATGGGTTATTGAATCTTTAGAATTATTTATTTTTCATTTCCAAAACTGGTACGATTGGTTAACTGTATATATTATGCACGTTTTTAAATATCTCTAGTACGCATTTTATATTGTTTTCTCTTAAAATAAATGTTTATATCTAATAATCGTTTTAGGTTTTGAAGTCATTCAGTGGGTTTTGCGGTTATATATTTTTTTTATGTGTTCAAATTTAATTACAAAAAGAAGGTACTGAAAATTACATCTAAAAATGAAGTCATATTTTTATTTATTAAACCAAAAATGAAGGAAATGATGTTACAGAGATAGATAAATTCCAAAGATATAATTGAAATTTAAAACTGCCCTTAAAATATGACTTTTACTTTTTTTTTTAAAAGAAAATTAGAGGCCAAAAACTTTTAAACAAAATCTGATCGAATTAATGTGTCAAAATTCTAGGTAGAGTTTTAGTTGCAGCCACTTGCTTCTGAGTGTTGTCAATCAAATTCTCCCACAATTCATCATTGGATGGTCCAGGAGTTGCTCTTGCATTTCCAGTGGCGATTACATTTGGTGAGAGACGTCTCGTTGGGGAATTGTTGCGTAAAATGGACTTTTTTCGTGTATTTGCGTGAGTTGTAGCAGGGAAACGATCTCTTTTACTGCAGTTGGCCATCCGAAATAACGGTAGAAACTCCATTTCGTCCCGATCGAAAACCCGTTGTTGCTCAGCGGAGAAGCCAGGATCTTCGAATTCTTTTGGGAAGTTTTGTGGCATTGGCATTGGCATTGGCATTGGCACACGATTGATGGAACTTCCGGCTATGGTCCGCTTTATCGGTACAGATGAACACATCGGTTTTCGTTTGTTCACGGCCTCTCGCCAATTGATGAACTCTTCAGAAAATGGAGGTGGTTCCTACATAAGGAATTAATCAACTTTAATATCAAAAAATTAAATTTCTATGAGTTGTTCTCAAAAGTGTTGCAGGATTATGCAACATCTATGTATTTAGTACAAAATCAATGCAAGTATTTATGGAATACCATTAATTACTTGCATTGATTTTGCTGACTGAGTAGACATTCTATAATGTTAAGTTGTCAACAACTTTTTGATATTGTAGCAAATGCAACAACAGATTGAAAAATATGCTGATTTGCAGTTTTAAAACTTTTGGTGGTTAAGCAGCTACTATATGCAATGTTAAAAGTTGGTCGCATAAGGCTTGAAAAAATGCAAAAATCTGCAAAAAAATTTTCTGCAGACTTTGCTGAAAATTGAAACAAGACAGAATGCAGTCTGCAATATTAGCATTGCATCATAAAAGAAATTGCTATGAACTATAAAAACAACCGTAGACAACTAAAACGAGGAACAAATTAGCCTAATTCTACTGACCTCATTGGTATGGTGAATTTTTTTCGTAGAATTTTGATGTTCGCTGGTAATCAAAAGAACCGCTTCATAGCTTGAAAGTGCAGCTTTTTGAGCCAAGGATTTAAGTGATCCAAGGCAAGATCCAAATTTTTTGCGACTTGTGGCTAAAAGATCCATTCAATTTTGATTTACATTCAGGCTTAAAAAATTTTGCTTCTCGAGTTACAGTCGAATTTTGGTTGTCAAGGTTTACAATGCGCGTGAATTTTAAAAACAAACGAACCGATTTCACCTACAGATGGCGCTTGTAACAAATTATCTAATCAGTATTGGGGGTGTTACATCATTGATAAGGGTACCTTGTATGATTTTGTGCTTTCTTGGTAAGTTTTGGTTATTGAGTTTAAAAGATGGTTTTGATTAGCTTATGTTGCTGTAATTAATTTTTGTTTATGGTTAACTTAGGTTAACTTAGGGGTTGTTAGTTGGAACTACTCAACGAATAATTTTTTTCATTTCATAAAATTTTTTACTAGTATTACGGCCTCTGGTGTCATTTTTTAATTAGTAAATTTTATTTTCTAGTATAAAAAATGAACAAACATGTAGCAAAAACGACTTCAACAGTTCAAGTGGAGACTGCGAAAACGAAAAATGCAACCACAAGTAAAAGAACCGTGAAGAAAACTCAAGTTTTACAATCAACAGAAGTTAAACGGAAACGTAAAGCGTCATCTAGCCAAACTGTCAATGCGAAAAGACAGAAAAAACAAGCGATATCTAAAACATGTAAAATTCCCACCAAGATTGCCAAGCCCAAGACAAGGCCGGCTACCATAATTAAAACAGTAGTCAAAACTACTTTGAAAAAAGCCAAGTAAAGACAAAAAGTCTATTAAAAAATATTTTTGTTGCATACAAAAAAAATTTAAAATATTTTATTCTGTAAATTTGCAATTGTGTAATCGCCTGTCGTTAAAATAGGTGTTTTTTGTATAAATTACTGAAGTTTACAGAAGATCGCAGCAGATGATAGCGAGAGAACTGACACCAATTTTACCAACAGATGGCGCGCAAAGCGAGTCATATGACCAATTTACTCACTGCTTCATATCCCTTCGCGTCGTGAAAATAACGGTCACAGAAGTGAAAGTTCTGGTCAAGTCGTTGGATTTCGGTGTCGCTCGCTTGTATATATTAAGTAATCATTCGTCTAAGATATTTGTTGTGTCGTTGTGTGTTCGTTCGTGGTAAGTTTTATTGAGTAAAAAACATTTTAAATATAAAAACAAAAATTTCGCACTGAAACAAGTGCCTGCATTTAACTTCGTTAGTGACCGGTGTTATAATTCAATTCAATGCATTAACTTTTACAAAATTAAGTGATTTCTTTTGAAACATTTTACATAGAAACCGTTATAACAAATTCTAGTGAGCACTATTTTATTTTCTAGGTTAAAATGAACAAACGAGTTGCAAAAACGACTGCCTCAATAAAGGTCGAGACTGTGAACACCAAAAATGGAACCACAAAAACAACCACAAAAAAAACTCAAGTCCTGCAATCCGCAACTGAAGTAAAACCAAAAAGTAAACCGCCATCTAACCAATCTAAAAAACAAACCGCAAACCGGTCTACTGCATCAATGGCAATGGCTAAGGAATTTTCCGATCCCAATGGGCTGCAAAGTTATTCAATGCCCCTCAACTACCCCAACTGCACCTACTACCAAGTGCCACCCGTAATGCCAATGTCCTGTCAACATCCCGCTCAGTTTGTACCGTTATCTGCATCAAGTATGGCGCCGTACGGCAGCGTAAAACCAACAAAAAAACCCAAAACTGAGCCTAAGATGTCCCGTTTGCCTGAAATGCCAACGCCGTTTCACTCCCCGCTCATTTGGTGCCGTTACCTCCACCAGCACTGGCGCCGTGTGGTAGCGTAAAACAACCGGTTAAGAAACCCAAGCCCGAGCCGAAGATCGCGAAACCCAAATCAATGTCGGCTTCCAAGACCACCGTAGTTAAAACAGTGGTCAAAACGACTGTGAAAAAAACCAAATAAACATGTTATTACTCATTGGTAAAACAGTAAAATTTCTGTAACTGTAATTTCAATCATTTTTTTTTAAGAAAAATTCAATTTTTAATAACTTTGTAATGTTGTTTCTACGTAAATTCTTGTATTAAAACAGACCGTTTTTGTTTAATTAGTCGTGAATTTTATTTCTGTTTAAATTTTCCAAACGCCATGATAAAATGATAGGGTAGGTGGCGCCACCTTCCGACGATTAATTTCACGGAAACCCACGTGTTGCTCCGCTCCCTCGATGTAGATTTGACCTGTCCAACCTCCCGGTAAGCACGTGTTGGCCGATGGAGTATGAAAACAACGATTATTCGTTACTGCTACTCCTTCATAAGTAAATATTTATTCACAAAATTCATTCTGTAGACAATGAAACGATCGTATACCAACTCTTTCCCTCCGTGTAATGAAAATCCATCAAAAAAAACCAACGAAATTGAGCATGCGTCAATGAATGGTGAAGCTGAAAACCACAGGTAGGTTTATTTAAAATAATTATAAAATGAATAGTAATGGAAATTATTTTTCTAGTCAACTACACTTCCTCGAAGTAAAACCCGTGGACAGCGGCAAACCATTAAATGCATTAAAAGCTGTTTTGGAACAGAATTTAGAATTGGATCTCGCGGAACATGTGTTTTATTTAAACGATTCAATAAGAGTAAATTTCATTTATAAAAATTTTATTTCATTATAGTAAACTAAATTATTTTTTCTAGTTGAAAGGACATCAAAGTTTAGTAGAGCAAAATATATACGGGGAAGGATTTGTTCGTGTGAAAATGGTAATTGGAGAAACTAGGATTAATATCCTTGATATAGAGCAGTCTGAAAACCAGGACATAAACCTGGACACAAAACAATCTGAAAACTTTGATATCCAGGAGGAATTTGACTTAACCGAACAAAGTAAATAGTTTTATCAATTCACATTTTCTCATGGTTTTGACTAATTTTTTCTATTAAAAAAATTAAGTGTCAGCCGCAGATAGCATTAGCAAACAAATTGTAGACGACGTAGTACCTTGTGCTTGGACTATTTGCCCAGGATTCCAAGAACAACAAACCTCTTTTAATATTCCAGCTGGTATTTTGAATGAGTTTAATAAACATTTAGATGCTAATTTTTCATTTCATAAATATCAGATCCAGAAAAATGGACAAGCGCTAATGTTAGACATTGGATTCAATGGGCAGCGTGTGAATTCAAATTAAAGGGCGTAATATTTGACGATTGGAATATAAATGGCAAACAACTCTGTGAAATGAACTTTACTGAGTTTAGTGAGAAAATACCCGAAGATAAAAATGAAATGTTTTGGACACATTTGGAAATACTACGCACAACAAAAAACGTTGGTAAAGAAAAAATGTAAATTTAAAGTTAAAAACTTAATTAAATTTTAATATCTAAATTTCAGCTGTTTTACAACCGGTTCAAAATTTACCTGTAAAAGTTCCCACTGTCAAACAGCCACGCAAAACTTACCCAAAAATCAGGAAAACATATAGAAATGAGATTAGTCAACCAGGAAATAGAACTGGTAATAATAAGAATAATAAATTGTAATGCATCTACTTAAAATTGTATATCATAAAAGGTAACAACGGTCAAATTCAATTATGGCAGTTTCTTTTGGAAGTGTTAACGGATAAGCATCACCAACATGCAATTCAATGGGTTGGAGAAGATGGCGAATTCGAATTAAAAGATCCAGAACTAGTCGCTAGGTTATGGGGTAATAAGAAAAATAAACCAACTATGAATTATGAGAAATTGAGCCGTGCTATGCGTTATTATTACGACGGAGGAATGCTTGCTAAAGTATGTTTTTAAAGTCATTTAACGCTAATTCTTGTTAATTCTTTATTTTTTTATTTTTAGGTCAATAAAAAACGATTTACTTATAAGTTTGTTTGTAATATGAGGGATGTTTTGGGATATAGTGTGGCTGAATTGCATAGACTGGTCACAGGTCAAAAGATTAGTTATTACTGAGTGATTTTTTGTATGATTGAAAGCAGATTAAAACATTTTTATTTTTAACTCATTTATAATTTATAATTTTAATAAGCTGCACAAGCACTAATAAAAAAGAAAGTTCTATATTTGTCACTAGACGGCATCTTCTACACTTACGTCATAAGCGGTCAAATCACTTCCGTAACATGGCGATGATTCCGAAATAGTTCCTACAACTTGTGTGAATTTTTTTACGTTGGTCGAAGAGGTTTGTGTGAAATTGAATTGAATAATTTTTAATTCAGTCTTTTATTTGTTAAACACCGTTTTGTATTTCTATAGATGAAGTTGGGTTTGTTAGGTCGTAGAATACATCAAATGCGCATCGCTCTCAAGGTCGATCCACATCCAGCCGAGTCAGACCACTTGGAGAATCTCGTAGGAATAGGACGTGCTTCGCTCGGCTCCTGCAGCCGACCCAATTTAACGGTAGGCCTAGTTTGAGGTCGCCATATTCGTCTTTATCACGGCTTTGTTTCTTTGTTCCTTTGTTCCTCGTGATGTAGCACGCTGGTGAAAAATCTTAAAGCCACGGACGATTTAATGGTAGGCCTAGTTTGAGGTCGCCATATTCGTCTTTATCACGGCTTTGTTTCTTTGTTCCTCGTGATGTAGCACGCTGTTGAAAAATCTTAAAGCCACGGACGATTTAACGGTAAGCCTAGTTTGAGGTCGCCATATTCGTCTTTGTCACGGCTTTGTTTCTTTGTTCCTCGTGATATAGCCCGCTGGTGAAAAATCTTAAAGCCACGGACGATTTAACGGTAGGCCTAGTTTGAGGTCGCCATATTCGTCTTTATCACGGCTTTGTTTCTTTGTTCCTTTGTTCCTCGTGATGTAGCACGCTGGTGAAAAATCTTAAAGCCACGCACGACTGGGTATTTTTGAATTGAAGTTATGTGTAATATAGAGGGAATACTGAATATACTGCATGAAGCAGCTTAGGGATTCAGGTTTTGTCCTGGTGCCGAATTAGCTTCATGTAGCAAGTAAGGATCCCTCTATTCTGACATACAGAGGCTGAGATGAGTTACGTAAATGAATAATCACCTCTTTATTCAGAACGCTTTTAACACAACACTATAAATTCAACATGGCCCATATAATTTTTAATACATAACCCGAAATGATCAACTCTTAGTGGAAGCTTGGTTTCGTTGTGGGTTAATCTGTGTGCCGGCAGCTTTGCGACTGCTGGGGGTTTTCTCACGCGTTGCCTCGTGTTTCACTAATTAGTTGAATCTTCCTTCATGACCAAGATCTCAGGGATGGTATTTATTTTTTCCTCATTTTCGGTTGACGCAAGGCCAATTATTTTTCGATTTGCAAATATTGACGACTATCCTGAGAGATTACACTGGTCATCTGATTAATGCCATGAGTGTTTAATTCAGTATTTGGTTTGATGCGTTGATTTTTACCTAGAGGTCGAAATTGTGTTGCATGTCAATAGATTTGAATTTGTAATTTTGCAATTCTATCCATAGTTTTTGATTATTTTTTTTACGTAAAGGATTGTGTCCTTTTGAGATGTTAATAAGGTGACTACAAACTGTGTCATCCGTTCTTTGTTTCTTCTTCATTTCCTTTTTAAAATTTTTCATCTGATTATGTAGTTCATCTAGAAAATTAATTATATTTGCTCACTGCAATTTTGCCTAAAAAGATATTTTGAAAATCTCACAAATTGATTATTTCCAGGCAATTGTGATATTTCTTGGTTGGTTAAAGCCCTACCACCATGTCACGGTGAATATCAATCGACATGGCTTCTACATTTCCTCTCTCATTTACTGTCAACCACATGTGTCTTACTGCGATTTAGTATACCATTATGGTAACACATGCAGTAAAGACCACAATCATACCCATTAGTTGTGCAGGATAGTCCAAACTTTTTACAGATCTCCAATCTCTAAAATCAACTTCAAGCTAAGCAGTAGGATTTGGGTTAAGACAAAACTTGATTTTGAAAGTAACGTAAAATGTCGCAAATATTTTTTTTTTAATATATGCGTCTTTAAACAATTGGTGCTTTCAATCACCAAAGCTGCTATTTATATACTTTCCAATTTTAGAGCACTAGGGTATAGTGCGAGGTACTGGACATGGCATGCTTTTAACATCACGCGAAGAAATTCTGAAAAGTGATTGGTAGGTCACCAAAACGCTGTGTTATTCCACAGTGAAATAAATGAATTTACTTAAAGGCGTGGGTGTGGTAGATTAGATTGGATTGGTTGCCACCTGGTATTTTACGAGTCTAGTCTGCAAATTTTTGATGTGTGGTCGTTAATGCTATAGTTATTATGGTGAATAGCTTCTTTATGGCTGGTATTCTACACAGGCAAAGTCGCTAAATTCTTTGAATGACTCGACACGAACAGTGTAGATATAGAAATAATAATTTTTTTAATAACTGCGTCCACATCAATTGCCACGCGTTCCCCTGCAGTTTGTTTCTGCAGTTTTGTAGACGAAATGAGCAGCACAGCCAATACCTAACAGTTTCCTCTCGAGGTCATCTTTATAATAATACAAACACATTGCTTTATCCTCTTTTTAGTCCCCCAAATTTCCTGTTTACGTTGTCTGCGCAGAAGCCAACAACCTTTTCTGTAAGACCATGTCGTTGTAATGCATTTACAAGGAAATTACATATGGTCTGTGCTGTTTCATGAAAGCAATCTAGTCAAGTACTGTTTACATCAGTCCTTTTTTTTTTGAGACTTTCAAAGCCCAAAACTTTTTTTTTTATTATCTGACAGTTATGAAAAGAAAACATATAAATAACAGACTCTTACTCATTGTTACCCTGCTTACCACCATAAAGACCAAAGCCTCCTTTGCAACATAAACCTATATAACACATGTTATATATAGGTCTTGGTCTGTGTTTGCAATAAGCAAGCTATCATCACGCTCTACTCTTAGGCGTCCACCTATAACAAATCGTAATTGCAGAGAAAAATTCTCCTGCCCTAAAATCATCGTTCTTTCCGTTTGGAGTTAGTGCCTTTCTTTCTATACTCCGCAGTTTCCTTCAACTGAATCATGTCTTACGTTGGTATCGGTTGTACCTCGTATTCACGTTGCCAATGTCTCTACTTTGACAAATCTGTCATAGATAATTGGCTTGCATGTGTCTGTAGCGTTCGTTCGCTAAATGAAAGTCTGCCGCTAAGTGAGCATCTTTGTTTCCTTTGCCGCTTTTTGCTGCTTGCAATTCCATAATTTGATGTGGATTTCAGATCGAAAAACTGTATCGTTTGGCATGTGTGAGGGATCAAATGGATCCAAAACAGTCTGTCTCTGTAACGTCTGTTCATTACTGTTACGAGCCCATTTGTAACAACACAAAAATGGAGAACTTACAATTAAGTCGCTTTTCCTTAACAAACTCTGAGGTGAGCCGATACTGCCTGTAAGCGACATGTTGCTTATAAATATCTATCGTTGTAATAGAAATATTCATCACATAAAAGGGCATGAGTATAGATGACTTTTGTACTCCTCTGTTAGCGTAGTAGACCCAGGGTCCTGGCGAGTGCGTCGGTGACGTCCTGGTCCGTTCTTTCTGGCAGTATCCAAGCGAGAAGAAAATCTCATGCTGGTCTAAAGCCATGTTCTTCATTAATGAAGTATCCAAGGAATGTAGTTTCGTTCAAGCTGCGCGAGAGTAGTGACAAATGTAGAACTTTCTTTTTCACGATTTCTGCGATCACACCACCCTACTCGTTATTCGCCCTCTGATGAGCTGTATTCAAACTAATTTATCGCGTTTATCGTATTAGTTTAATTTATCGTGTTAAAGTAAAAATGTTTTAATCTGAATTTCTCACTATTGAGTTCCATTCCGGAGACTTTCATGAGATCTGCTACGTCTTTTAAAGAAAAAGTTTATTAATAGTTGGTGGAAAGGATGGCTATCGTCACCCATGTAAAGGTCCTTCTCTATCGGTATAGTTTCATACATACTTACGACGAAGCTGTGTCCTCTTCACATCCGCCGCCTTTGAACCCCCTGCCCAATAGGGGGTGGCCCATGTCGCCTCCTTCGAATAATCGAATGTAATGATGCAATTTGGTATTACCGTATGTAATGCAGCATTTTCAAATGTGGATGGCCAAGGATAGGTAATGGTGGAATAGTCAACATGACCAAAATGTCGCATACACACCCAGGATGCTTTCAATCATTTTTCTAAAAAGCAATTTTACCTCCTAGGGTTCAAAATTCTGCATAGAAATATTGGAAGTATATGTAAAAGTTATCACACGTTTCATTTTATTAAACTTGCTTTTCTCAAGTTGTTTGTGCCAATCATGAAATTTGGTAGAGAGGGCTTGCATCCTAATATTTCCATTGATTCTTCAAATTTAATACCGCTTTTGCAAAGCGGATTAAAAAAAAATCCAATATTTACTGTTTTTTATTACCAAATATTTTTTTGTAAATTTATATTTGCTCACCGCAATTTTGCCTAAAAAGATATTTTGAAAATCTCACAAATTGATTATCTCCAGGCAATTGTGATATTTCTTGGTTGGTTAAAGCCCTACCACCACGTCACGGTGAATATCAATCGACATGGCTTCTACATTTTAAACTTTGGCTTGTGTTATAACAAAAAATTTTCTAGCCATACTTGGGCTTAATATTTCACTTTTGGTTTTTTGAGTGTAAACTCATTGGGAAACTAGTTTCATCACTTTTACTTCGATGTGAAATGTTTCACTAATTTCCTCATCGTCATCCCGAATCAATTCCAATTCTTAGTCTTACTTTGCAATGTCGCTGCTGCCTTTCAAAAATAGCTTCAGGGCTCATATAATCATATGTTCCAGCCTGTCAATATTAAACTTGTTTAATAAATAATAAAAATAAATAATAAAATTTTGTCCATGGATGGTCCATAGTAAGGTTCAAGATGAACTTGTCTAATACTAACAACTACTCTGTTTAAGCGAGTAAGTCAAGCAGTGATTTATTACAAATTATTGCCTAGCTATATTCCTCCATGGGATTGGATGAGGACTGATTGTAGGATTTGTTTGTGATCTGCATACAATCGTTGCATCATAATCTATATGGTGATCTTTGAGATCTCTAACCTTATACACAGAGTATTGATTTGTGAAATTTATGGGATTGGGTGAGGACTGATTGCGATTTGTTTTTGATAGTCCCTGAAAATGTTGACTACTTGTTGCCCGTGTGAATCATTATGTGGACGAGGGTGGCCGACTTCTCCTAATTATTATAGTGTAAAGGAAATAAGGAAAGAAAGAAATGGGACTTTGTTGTGTCAGGAGAGTGTGCCTTGATTAAGCTTAATGCCCCACTGCACACAGATTAGTCATGCCAAGACGAAAGTCTAAATTCAACGAGAACTTATAATGTGAGTTTCCATTCATAAAGAAGGCTAGAAGCAGCAAGCGACATCGACAGTGACGTGAGGTGTGACAAATGCGGATCACAGTTCTCTGTCGCTTACAGGGGGCGAGGAGAGAAAGTGCAATGTTTCAAATCCGATACCGTTTACAAACTGTGCAGTATATAAAAAAAAACCATGATTATGTTTAAATACTTTGAGATTTGCACAACTCGCAAACTAAGTAAACTTTTATAACTATATTTTATTAAAATTTTTACTAATAATTATTTTTCAAATAATAAGACTTACATGGGTAAAACCAAGACGTCTTTCAGGTATGCCCTAGCCAGGGGGCTCACCTCATCAAACACCTCAGCAGCTGTTTAGCAGAATAAATGTTTTTTAAAAATCTGCTATAACTTTCAAAGCGCGGCGGCATCGGTCTTGGCAGCATGAGCGATTTTTTTCGGCAGCGAGTCGTTGAGCTTGCTGCTCTCGTCGTTGTTGTGTGTCTCTTAGGCAGCTTGTTTTTCTCCTAAAATGGCAGCGTGGTCTATTGTCTCGACGAATTCCTAAATTGACATGTTACTGAAATTCGGTTCACTGAGCTTGGAGCTGCCGAGTTTGCTCCCTTTTACAAGCTTGTTAAACAGCTATAGAAAAGTGAGAAGAAAGATTGTCTATAATAACTACTTTTGTTCCCTGCAATGTTTTTTCGGAAAATCACATCTTTTGAAGATTGATTCTTTAAAGTTGCAAAGTCAAACCAATCCAGGTTTAGATGTGTTACATCTAGTTTCTGATGGACCACTAGAACAAATAGGATAGAGATATACTGTTTTGTACGCTGCATTCCGACCAATGATATATACTGTTATTGGTTCAGGTAGATTTCTACCACTATATGTTTACTTCCATCTTTTCTCTCTGAATTATCACTTGGATTAGGTTCATCATAATTCAAAACATTATCAGGCTGTATTCCTTCAATTAGACAGATAAACAGGTGTCTGTGCCAACACCTGCTGCGACGTCCCACGTAGTTGGACGAGTTCAGGTGGAAAGACCTGTCGACGCTGTTGAACCCGTGCAGGTAGGCATCTATATAATATTGTTATAAGCGCAACAATGCTTACTTGCACCTTACAGCAATATTATATGTCGAAATACTAAGAGGCGGCAGTGTCATCTATATAATACTTCTCCCCTACGTTTATATAAGTCCCAATGAATAGGCCTATAAATAAATTATACATTAGTGTTAAAAAACACTAAAAGATATGTAACTTATAATTTCACTTGCAGTATAAATTGTTGGGAAACTTTTTTTATTTTCAAACACGAACCTGTTCATACTCAATGTTATGCACACAAACAACTCGAATACGGCCGTCTGTGGTGACAAGAGTCTTTATCTAATAGGCGTAATCTGGTTTCAGCAGGGTCGTAATATCTATCTCCTTAATGAACGAATTCGCTTAGGTAAATTGTGTGTGTATTATGCTTCATGAGGTCAAGTCTCAGTTGTCTGATTGGCCATACTCTGGTTTGTCTCGTTGGAACCCTATTTTTCTTCCCATGTCTCGTAAAGAAAAAATGCATGTCGGTAGGTCTTCTTGTCCACAAGTCCAAAAAAAAAAAAATGGTAACAAATGAAAAGAAAAATAGCACACCCTATATCTGCTATTGGTTCTGCTGCTAGTTTGCTTTAGTTTTGTAGCCAGCTAACAAAGGCTTCATGTGTATCAACTCGCTAAAGAGCTGAGGATTTGATGGAAAGTCGATAGGGAACTTTGGTCTCCAAAATAGTCAGCCGGGGGGTTCTTCACGGGTCTCAGCAGTCTCCAGCTTCGGAGTTGTGCTAGCCTTGTAGTTACACGTGTTCAAAATTCTTAATATCACATTTCTTTCCCCCTTAAAAACTGCTAGAATTGTGCCCATTTTTAAAGGCACTTGTATACTTTGCATTTTTAATAATCTCATTACTCAAAAGGTTAGTCGATCAAACTCATCTTGATCACAATTCTTCCGTGCTACTAATGGTATATCATTATCTACTAGAGATCTTTTACACTTCATCTTTTTATAATGGTTGCAATTTGTTCACCTGTCACCATATTTTTCTGATATTTGCTGTTTTGATGTATTCCCCATCTCGCTTACTTTCAAGGGATTTCTATAAAATTCAGCATAATCTTCGTATTGATTCTCGTGCAGTTCAATCCATTCCTTTATGTCGTCTTTCATACGGCCATGTAACTCTATTAGTAGTCTTTTCAATGTTTTCTCAATGCCCAATCGCCGGGCTGTAGGGGACACACAGTTCTTAAACGTTCAGGGGTGACTTGAGGATACTAATTTCGCCGTTTCCTGTGAGATCATGTAAATAGCATGGCCCTCTTTGCAAGTGCCTCTTAAAGGTTTGTAAGTGCAGCAATTTGCTTATCACCCCAATCCCAAGGTTGATCAGCCTGCAGCATCTTATTTAGCAATGTTTGGATTTTCTCCCATATCTTCTCCAAAATTTCTGTAAAGGTTACACTTTATTATCTATTCCAGGAATCACTTTTATAAGATTTAAACAGCGTCCAACTTCCCTTTTGAACTTAAACCGAACTGGCATTTTTTTCAAAGGATGATGTGCTCTTTCCTTTAGACAAGCCACGTATAAGGACGAAGTACATTCTTTATTATCATTTACACTGTCATAAGATGCTGATAAAGAGAGTAGAGAGGTAAA